>JAQZBX010094055.1:0-12075 GCA_029593785.1 Cabassous unicinctus | reverse complement strand
AAAATACATGAGGCAAACATTGAAAAAAGTGGAGAAATAGATGCCCCTACAATTATAGTGGGGAATTTTGCTACATCACTATCACTATTAGACAGGACATCCTGACAGAGAATCAAAAAAGAAACAAAGACCTTGAATAATACGTTAGAAGATCTGGACCTAATAGACATATACAGAACATTACACCCAATACAGTGGGATATACATTCTTCTCAAGCGCACATGGGTCATTCTCCAAAATAGACCACATTAGAGATGAGAACAACTCTCAATGAATTCAGAAAGACTGAAATTGTACACAGTAATCTCTCTGAGCACAATGGAAAGAAGCTGGAAATCAGTAAGGGGCAGAGAACCAGATTAGGCACAAAGATATGGAAGTTGAACAACACACTCTTAGGCAATTAGTGGGTCAAGGTGCAAATTGCAAAAGATCAATAACTACCTTGATATGAATGAAAATGACAATACAACATATCAAAATTATGGTATGCAGCAAAAGGTATACTGAGACAGAAATTCACAGCCATAAATGTGTATATTAAAAAAGAGGAAAGAGCGAAAATCAAAGACTAACCTACACACCTGGAGGAATTAGAAAAACATAAGCAAACTAACATCAAAGGAAGTAGAAAGAAGGAAATAAAGATTCCAGCAGAACTAAATGAAATTGAAAATAAGAAAGCACTAAAAAAATAAACAAAACCAACAGCTTGTTCTTTGAGAATTTTAATAAAATTGATAAACCCTTAGATAAACTCACAAAAAAAAAAAGAGAGAGAAGATACAAATACATAAAATAAGAATTGAGGAAGGGGATTCTTACCCCGAGGAAGGGGATTCACCACTGATGACACAGGATTAAAGAGCATCATCATAAGAGCATACTTTGAAAAATTGTATGCCAACAAGATGGATAATTTAGAGGAAATGGACAAATTCCTAGAAACACACAAGCAGCCTACTTTGACAAAAGCAGAAATTGATGAACTCAAAGAACAATCACAAGCAACAAGATAGAATTAGTCATCAAAACATACCAGCTAAGAAGAGCCCAGTACCAGATGGCTTCTCAGGTCAATTCTACCAAACATTCTGGAAAGAACTAAGAGCAAACCTGCATAAACTCTTCCAAAAAATATAAGTGGAGGGATCATTGCCTAACTCATTCTATGAGGCCAACATCACCGTAATACCAAAGCCAAAAGACACCACAAGAAAGTAAAGCTATAAACCAATCTCTCTAATGAACCTCAATGCTAAAATCCTCAACAAAATAGTTTCTAATTGTATTCATCAACACATCAAATGAATTATACACTGTGACCAAGAGGGTTTCATCCCTGGGATGCAAGGATGGTTCAACATAAGAAAATCAATCAACATAATACACCACATAAGCAGACTGAAAGAAAAAAATCTCATGATCATCTCTATAGATCCAGAAAGAAACATTTAGCAACATACAGTACTCTTTCTTCATAAACAACGCTTCAAATCAAAGGAATAGAAGGAAATGTCCTCAACACGATAAAGGGCTAAAAACACACCACTAACATCATATTCAATGGTGAAGTGTTAAAACTTTCCCTCTAAGATCTGGAACAAGGACAAATATTACATGGCATCACTGATATAAATTATGTAAATTGAGCAGACTCACAGATTTAGAGTATAGAAGAAAGGTTTCAGGAGACAGAAAGGCAGAATGTTTTGAGATAACCCACATATGAGCAGAATCTTTGAGCAGGTGGAAAGGTGTAGTTGTGCAGTGGATGAGTGTGACAGTAGTGCAGTGATTTTATTGGTTGGGTAGTGCAGATTTCAGGTTGGGGGTAGTTAGGGTGGGTTGTACTGTCCATGGAACTGGGGGAAGGGCTCAGGGAGGGAAGAGGTGAATTCAGGGGATATGCGGGTATGTAATTGAAACCACAACATTGCGAATGTTCTTTTGGCAAATATGGCAGGGGAGGGATACTGGTTTAGAGTGTTGGATGTGGGTGGCATACAGGACAGTGTGCACCTGGGGAAGGGTTCTTGGGAGTGTGATTGTTCATCTTGTCATAGTGTGTGGAGTGGTGTCATAGTGTGTGGAGTGGGAGGAGACCCACAAAGTGAGTGGGAAGGTGTTGGACTACCATCCTGAAGTGTCCTGCAATGTTCTCAAGTAGAGGCACAGGAGTCTTTCGAGAGCACAGGCAGTGCCTATGAGAGGAGCACAGGCCAGGATATCAAGCCCTCAATGATGTTGAAAGTAATTGTGAATCTTGTTCTTCAAGGAGTGAAGATTGATGGCTGCTGTGGGCCCTGAGGGAGGGGGAGGGAGGATTGGAATAGATGGAACTTGGGCATTTTGGGGGCAATGGAATTGTTCTACATGACATTGCAATGATGGATACAGGCCTTGTGAAATTTCATGCAAATTTATAAAAGTGTATGGTCCAAACTGTAAACCATAATGTAAACCATTGACCATGGTTAGTAGTAAGGTTACCACATTTGTACATCAGTTGTAGCTAATGTACCATCTACATGTATAATGTTATTAATAAGGGAAAGGGGAAAGGGAGAGGTTGGTGGGTAGTTGGGAATCCCCTATGTACTGTATATGACTTTTCTGTAACTTAAAGCTTCTTTGAAGACAAAATGAAAAAAAATAAGACACTGCAGGAATAAATGGAAAAAATGTCACGGTACACACAAGGCAACAGCCCTTACTGTGATTAAAGACATAATGTCAAGATTTTTTTACTTTTAAAAATTTTATATATATTTTTATTTATTTTGAAAAGATACTTAGATTAAATAAATTGTTACATAAAAATTATAAGGAATTCCCATATGCCTCACTCCCCAGACGTACTTTTCCTCATATTAACAACTTCTTTCATTCATGTGGTACTTTCATTGCAATTGATGAACACTTTTGGAGCATTGCCACTAAGCATGGACTATAGTTTACACTGCAGTTTATGCTCTCTGCTTCTCAATTCTGTACACTATGGCAAGATATATAATGGCTTGGCTCTGTCACCGCAGTGTCATTCAGATCAATTCTAAGTCCTGAAAATGTCCCCTTACTACACCTCTTTTTCCATCTCCCTGACTTTAGCACCTCCAGTGGCCACTGTCTCAACATCAATGATATAATTACTTCCATTGCTAGAATGGAAGTCTAGAGTAGAACACCAGTAAGTCAACTCTAGTGCATATTTTATTCACCAGTCCTGAAGTTTGTGGAATGGTGATGCCCACTCAACCTCTAATTAAGAAGGAACTTCGATCCCATATGGTTGATGGGCAGGGGCTTGTTGTGGGGAAGATGGGTTGGATGGTCCATTGAACTTTTTAAAAATTTCATTTTCTTTATTATTTTTTATTCTCCCAAATTTTTAATTTTTTTGTGTTTTATTTCCTAGTTTTTAAACTACCATTATTTTTTCACATTCTTTTTAATTGTATTTGGTTATTTTGTTGCCTTCTTTTTTAAATAAATTTTTTTAGTTTTTAAATACTTGGATTGCATACATGTTACACAAAAGATATATAGGGATTCCCATATTCCCCATTCCCCACACCTTCCACATCCTCCCACATACTCATCCTTCATTAGTGTGGCACATTCATTGCAACTGATAAACGCATGCTAGGGCTTTGCCACTGAGCATGGACCATATTTCACATTATAATCTACCCTCTCTCCCACACAGTTGTGGATGATATGTGATGATATAAAATGGCTTATATCTGTTTTTGCAATGTCATAAAGTTTTGGATCACAGAAGGGTTACAACTGTGTCAAGGGATGATCATTGGTGTGGGGGTGTAAGTGATGGAGGATGCATGGGAGGAGGTTCAACTGGGGCATATCTATAAAGCATATGAATGTGTTCAAGTGTTTGTGGGCCATTGTCATGAGGTGTAGATTCACACAACAACCAAAAGAATATCCAATTCCTATCATTGGGAGCTGTACCACATTCTCTAATGGAAAATCAAGAGTCCCCTGAGTACAGGGACAGTGACTAATGAAGGCAACTAGAACATTGATGGATTCTTGATATTGATAACTCTCCTTATGAACATTTACTTTTGAAAGAAACTTGGCCTGATATCATAAGGTGCCTAAGAGTTAGACCTGAAAGTCTCCTTTTTGTGGAGACTCCTCAATGACTCCTCAAATGTGGCCTCTCTCTAAGCTAAACTCAGCATATAAATGCATTACCTTCCCCCCAACATGGGACATGACTCCCAGGGATGAGCCTCCCTGGCACTGAGGTATTACTACCAAGTGCCATCTATCAATGCAATGGGAAAAAGACCTTGACAAAAAGAGGGAAAGGGTAAAGACAAATGAGTTTATATGGCTATGAGAATTCAAATGAGTTGGAAGGTCATCCCAGAGGTTATGCTTATGCACCTCTCAGCAGGATCTCATTGACTGCCAATGTAAATATGGTCTCAAACAGTAGGGCCCCTGAAGGCTCTGGAGACATCCAGACAGTATAGGCAGGGCAATCAGGTCAGGAGTTTGGCACCCTGCAAGTTGTCCCTACTTTGGAATTTATGTTCCCCAATGTGACAGAGTTGGACTCAGTTGTGGTTTCCCTACACATGGCTCTTCTTCCCCTATTATTTGAAGCTGTAATTAGTTCTAGAGTTGATAGGTGTATCAACATAAATCTTTGGACTGCTCATGTGCCAGTTGGGTCCTGAATCTCAACAGAGTTGTACCACCCACTCTCCAATTCATTGGACTCACCCAGGACAGCTAACAAGGAGATAATGATGGACAATGACATCCCAAGGAACAGAGAGAACCTGCAAGTGCAAGCAAGATGGTCCCATCCATCTGCTTTATGAGATCTAAGCCCCCTCTCAATTGGAGGCAGAATAGGCATCACTGTCCCAGAATCCTCAGGATTGGGGGATGAACAATGGACTAGCATAGACTTACTTTTATTCTTCTATAGACTTATTGTGATTCTAGCAATGGAAGAACTTTTGTCATTGACTTGGAGGCAGTGGGCACTGGAGGTTCTGAAGGGAGAAGAGGGAAATATAGTTGTAAAATGGGAGCATTTCCAGAACTTGGGGATGGTCCTGAATGACTTTGCAAAGACACAGAACATTGAATATCTTGTCACACTTTACAAAATGGTGCTGGAGAGACTGTAAACAACAATGTAAACTACAATCCATGCATAGTGGTAATGCTCAAACACTGTACATCAATTGTCACAAATGTACCACACTAATGAAGAATGTTGTGAATGTGGGGATGCGTGGGAGAGATAGAGAGTGAGTGGGATTGGGTGGGGTATATAGGATTCCCTGTATTTGTCCTTTTCTTGAGGTACCTTGGTGGGGGATTGAACCCAGGACCTCGCATGTAAGAAGCTGGTGCTCAACCGTTAAGCCACAGTGGCTTCCCTGAGTTGTTTTTTTCATTAGTGTTGCTTGTTGTTTGTCTTTGTTTTTTCAGGAGACCACAGTCACTGTACCCAGGACCTCCCATGTAGGAGGGAGGCACTCAACTGTTTGAGCCACATCTGCTACCCCTCCCTATATTTTTTCTGTAACATTTGTTTATTCTAAAGCTTCTTTAATATGTATATGGATGATCATGGACAATGCCCATTACCTAAAAACAAATAGTTTCTACAACTGTAAAGACAGTTTCATCCATCTGCCCTGTGGGATCTAAGTCCCCTCTCTACTGGAAGTAGAGTTGTCATGACCATCCCAAAATCCTCAAGTTTGAGGAATGACAAATGTAAGGGGAGAACACAATTCTGGACTAAAGCAGACTTATTCTTATTCTAGTAATGGAAGAACTTGTAACATTGATATAAAGGCAGTGGTAACCAGAGATTCTGAGGGGAGGGAGAGGGTAGAATAGGTGAAACATGGGGCATTTTGGGGACATTGGAATTGTTCTGCATGACAGTGCAATGACAGATATGGGCCATTATACATTTTGTCACATATTGTGTGGGGTAAAGAGTAAACCATAATGTAAACTATAGGGCTTGGTTAATAGCAATGCCTGAATACGTATTCATCGAGTGTAACAAATGTGCCACAATAACAAAAGATGTGGTTAATGGGGAAACACGTGGGAGGAGGAGAGGTGAAGTATATGGATATCTCCTATTTTTTCAGTGTAACTTTTATGTAATCTAAAGCTTCTTTTAAAATAATAATAAAAAGTTCAGTGTTTTAAATAAATAAGTGCATTAATAGATAGTAAATAGATGTCTGCACACAGTCCCAAGACCATGCTGGCACCCAAAGACTTAAAACAAGAGCTAAGAGTACTGAAAAATTGTTTGTCAGTTATATCAGGGGAAGTGAACATCAGACAAGCAGTTTCCAAAGTCGGTTCATCAAGAAAGCCAGTCATATTTAAAGCAGGAAGTCTTCTGGAGTCTCACAGACCAAGATCGCAAGTCCTCCATGGCTGGGCTTGCAGGTCTCCCTGCCTGGAGAAGTGGATCTTGAAGGCTTCTGCCAGGTAGGGAGAAATATGACAAAGGCTATAGACAATGAAGGCTATCTGGGCACTATTTATCCTGATTGTGACCCTTACCTGTCTTTGACTTGATTCCTGGCTGATTTTCCCAATGTATCTACAGTGGAGAGCAGGGAAGAAAGTTCAAGAAAGATGTTATTAAATTTATATTATGTTCTAAAGGAGGAGATGGTGAAATTGATTCTTAGGGCAAACTTGGGGAATTAATAGGGATTTCTCATTTTACCTCCTATTTTATGTTTGCTTTGAGATTAGGTAACCAAACTCTCCCAAACTTGAGAGTGCTGAGAAAAATGTCAAAATTTGTCACGTAGTGTACAGGGTTTGTGTGGGTGATGGAATGATATGAAGGATAATGACATCATTGTGAAAGTTGATATCAGCCAGGTCAGCTTGATTCTGATTAGTCTTTATTTCCTCCATGCTTAGGATAATACCTGGAACCCAGTAGGTGGTCCTTATATGTTGTCCTACTTGATTGCCATTTATTTCCTGGTTTTTATGAAACTAAGAGCAGTTGAAGTTGGATTTTGACTCTCCTCTTTCATGTGTCTATTGTTCTGTTCCAGGGCTCTCTGTGCTGCTGCTATTGCCATTGGGAGCTGCAGCCCAGAAGCCTACAGGTGAGTTTGTGCAGCAAACCCCATTAGTCACTTAAGCTGGGGAGTGAATCCTGGGTGCAGAAAGAGGTGGGGATAGGGGGCTGCTTCTGGCACTGAGGCTCAGGGTAACCCTTCCTCTGGTGATAAGAGAAACTGTCCTTTCCAACCCAACCACCTAGCAAGTTCCCTGAATTTCTGACAGCAGCCAATCCCTCCCCACTCTACTCTCTGGTCCCCAGGAGACAGTGGGCATCCTCCAATCCATGGGTCTTCCCCACAGCACCCTGTGCCTCGTGGTAATCTGAGCATTCCACGTGCGTCAACGCCACCGCCTGTCGCTTCCACCAGGGATTCGCATCCCTGTCTGGGGAGATCAGCAGCAGCCCTGAGGATCCCTGGGAAGGTACAGATGATAACTGGTGGGGTAGGTGGGGAGCAGCACAGCAGAGATGTCAGGGCACCCCGTGTCCTTGACTCTGGAGCACAGCAAAGATTTTGGGATAAGAAAGAGAAGACAGGGTAGGAAAGTGTGCAGTCAGGTTTCCATGATGAACATGTATTGTGTTCAGAGCTCATAGTCCCCAAAACAAAAAAATTATCATTTTTAGTACCTTTATTATTTTCCTTGTGCAATCAAAAGAGGCCAAATAATGTAAACAACAATAAAAAAGAAATTCCCAGGAGTTGTAGGCTCAGGACGCTACCACCAGCTGGAGCTCCTCTGCAGTTACTTCCAGTAAAGAATTCCCTCCCATGATATTTTCTTCCCATAAGAAAAGAAAACTTCTGTGGTTCATTCCAGTGATTTTTTGTTCCACTGGTGGTTTCCTCCTTGGATAATAAATATATGCAAAAATCCTCATTCTGGAAATTCCAGGAGATGAAACATATATGTAACCAAGTTTGGGATGATGTCTCTCAGAGCTATGTGTGCTTCCAAATATTCTGAGAAGGGTGATCTGGAAGTGAGGGGAAATGGGAATGGTGACATTGGGGAAAGACACTAAGAGATGAATTCCAGGACCTTCTCATCCAATACTCTTACTCTAGCATTTGCTTCTCTTGGAAACTCAGCGCTTGGAAGTGGAGGAAGGAATCAATGCTCCTGTGTGAGACATAAACTCACTTTGACACTGGCTACGTTACTATGGTGCATTATATGAAGTAAATCCTGTGTTACTGTCTTCTACTATGTCTTGGTTTCAATGATATTCCCTGGGCCTGAGGGTGTTTATTCTAATTCCCCCCCTCTGGGCAGTTAATCTTGAATTGACAGTGTTCATCTTTTCTAAATTTCTCATGGTAGGGTCCCAAAATCATTATTCTATTTAAACAACATAATACAATTGAACAGAACAGAGCTTACTCAAAACGAGTCTTTTCCTCCTTCTGTATAACATCTATTTCATGGTTTACAGGTAGTAATCAAGTCTCCTACTTCTCCAGGAAAAATACTAGTATTTACCTCTGTAACCTAGTCTTTATCCTTCACTCAATTTATGTAAGTTTCCTTAGCTGAAATCTATATTTTAGGGTCTCTCTTCAAGTTTTACTTCAAAAAAAAAATGCAAATTGCACTTAAGTTTCCCCGATAGCCAACAATGCGTTTTTTTTTTTCTTGGAGCCATTTATACTTTCTTAAAGAGTAAATTTAGCTTTCCATCAGAACAAATTTCTGCACTCAGTATAGATTGAGTCATTGTTTCCACAGATTGTAAGGTTCTGGAGAAGAGTAAAATTCTCCTGACAAAACCAGGAATACATTTTATCTTTGAGAGAAAAATAGAAGATGCAGTAATGGGGAAGGAAGTAAAGATTGATGTAAGAATGTAAGTTCTAGGAGGATATAGCAGAGTTGAAAAGCTCTCAAAAATCTTCTCATATGGATCAATGCATCAGAAATGTATTTAGAAAGACAACAGGGAAGCTTCTTAGGGAATTTTGAAAGTGTATCTGTTTTTCAGTGTTTCCTATACTTCCAATTACTTGAATCACATAAATCTAGCTTCTTCAATAAGATGAGTATGCATGCTTAAGTTATTTCTCAAAATTCTTTTTTAATTAATTTTTTTTTAATTTTTGTAGATGACTAAATTACAAAAATGTTACATAAAAAATATAGAGGATCCCCATATGCTCTACCCAGTCACCCTCCCATATTTTCCAACATCAACAACATCTTGCATTAGTGTGATACATTTGTTACAATTGATGGACACATATTGAAGCACTGCTACTAAACATGGACATTTATTTATATTTTACACTGTCTTGCAGAATTTTATAGTTACAAAAAAATATATAATGGCCTGTATCTGTCATTTCAATGGCATGCAGGACAATTCCAAAGTCCCTAAAGTGCCCCCATATTACTCCAATTCTTCTCTTTCCTTCCCCTCAGAACCTCTGGTGGCCTCTGCCTTTATATCAATGATAAAAGTTCTTCCATCTATAACAATAATAAGTGTATAATAGAATAATAATAAGTCTACTTTAGTCCATTGTTCATTCCCCAAAATGAACAATGGACTAATGTCAAAATTATTAAAACTTTTCTTTGGAAAGATTTTTCTGCTTGTAAAGAAACCATACAAGTAAACTATTTTGTACAAGAACTGATTGCAGAAGCAGAGTCTTGCAGGATATGAATCTGGGAGTTGGTATATCAAATTTTTGGTAGTGAGAATACCAATGACACTACTTCCACTGGAAAAATATACAAGGTTGTGTATGTATAGCTCAGAAAGATTATTCAGAATATATTCTTTGCATAAATCTCTAAAGACATTTCCTAGGATAGATTTTGACAAGCTGACTGGTTTATGTGATAAATGATTTTCCTGGGAATCACAATTCAAGGAATGTGGAGTGAGGTATGGCTCTTACTTGCACAGGAGAGACTTCCAAAAGGAAATGAGAAGCTGAGGATTTTTAATTCTCAGATTATGGTGCAATCAAAACACAGAAATTTTATAAGACTTCATGAATGAAATATCTTTCCAAGAAAATTGCAGTTCTGACGTGTATGACATCAGATTCTGAATCTGTGTCTTAATAAATTACAAAATGGAAATTAATTCACAGCTTTCTCAAAGAATGAGAAGTGAATGCAAATACCTAAACAATTATTTTCAAAAACGACCAATAGCTCAGAGAAATCACTAATTCCAAAATGCCACTCTGGTTTGCCGTTTGTGGTGACGGCCCAGGAATCAGTGACGAATGAAACATTTATCTTAGTCCACCTCACAAAGTGCACAGTAGGTCTACATAAACACCTGCAATTTTGCCTACTATCTGGCTTTAACTGTTTAAAAGGTATAGTAGGAAATGGGGAAAACACCACATTGGTTTTATGATCTGTAAATGTGAACTATTATTGTAGGAAGTGCTGAGAGAAATTACCCAAAAATGTCCTTAAATTTGAAAATAATTTTTTAACAGACAACCTTACCACACTGGAGAATCACACAAATTATTGAGACCATCAAAGTTTGAAGAATCAGGGATTGTGCTGTTGATTACAACCTCACTCAGTTTATGATTGACAATGTTCAGGAAAAAAGAGCGTATAGGAGATAGAATGTGGATTATTATAAACCAGTCAGACAATGTCTCC
Organism: Cabassous unicinctus; assembly: GCA_029593785.1. Classification (NCBI taxonomy): domain Eukaryota; kingdom Metazoa; phylum Chordata; class Mammalia; order Cingulata; family Chlamyphoridae; genus Cabassous; species Cabassous unicinctus. Next base: position 1,319 of record JAQZBX010094055.1, on the reverse strand, counting down.
AGTTCAGAACATGACTTCTTTCTGGGGCAAATGAACAAAAAACCTGGTAGCTGGTGCACAGCCTTTGCTATGCATGAATATTTTTCACCAAAATCATATGAATCAAACGCTTAGTTTCATCTGGCAGTGACTGACGTATACCTTCATCAGTTCAGAACTTGCTATAATTGTATATATACAGAATTACCTGTATTTTACTGCTGGAAATCCAGGCAGTAGTTTCTGCCTTCAATACTGACTCCAGGGAATACAATAAGAGAGATCACATGATTAAAATAATACAGAAGAAACAGGTGTCTTTGATATACAAAAATTAAATAAAAGAAATTTAGTATTTGGCAAATTACAAATAACTATCTATACACTTATAAAGAATCTAGATTTAGATCTCCCAGGGTTTGACTTCTGTCAATCATGAGCACTTGCCTAAACTTGAGACTACTAATCCTTTTATAGACAGACTGTTTCTCAGCTTTTTTAAGGCCTGCTTTATGTCCTTGTTTCTAAGACTATAGATAAAAGGGTTCAGCATGGGAGTAACCACCGTGTACATCACCGAGGCTATTGCAGTGGCCCTTGTGTTTTGGGTAGCAGCAGAGCTAAGATACACTCCAAGAGTTGTACCATAAAACAAGATCACTACTGAGAGGTGAGACCCACAAGTAGAAAATGCTTTACACTTGCCCCCAGCTGTTGAAATTCTCAAAATGGAGGATACAATCTTGTAGTAAGAGAAAAGGATTCCAGTGAGTGGAATAATAGCCAGAAGTACAGCTGCAAAATATAGCACTAGGTCATTGAGGAAAGCATCAGAACAAGCAAGTTGAAGTACCTGATTAAGTTCACAGAAAGAGTGGTGGATTTCCAACTCCGTACAAAAAGATAATTGCAAAATCATTAAGCAGTGTAAGAGTGAGTCGAGAACACTCAATAACCAGGATGCCAGCAGCAGGAGGCGACAGACCCAGGGGTTCATGATGACCATGTAGTGCAGGGGGTGGTAGATGGCCACAAAGCGGTCATAGGCCATCACAGTCAAGAGGAAGTTGTCTAATGGTCCAAAAAGTATGTAAAAGTACATCTGACTGAGGCAGTTTTCAAACGTTATGATTTTGCTTTCTGTCTGGATGTTCAGCAGCATCTTTGGGACAGTGGTGGAGGTGAAACAGATATCTGAAAAAGACAGGTTGGAGAGGAAGAAGTACATGGGGGTGTGGAGGTGGGCGTCTGAGATGATGGCCAGGATGATGAGCAGGTTCCCCATGAGGGTGACCAGGTACATGGACAGGAACAGCCCAAAGAGGAGGGGCTGCACTTCT
>JAQZBX010094054.1:0-12063 GCA_029593785.1 Cabassous unicinctus | reverse complement strand
TTGATGCTTTGTTTTAACTAATCTGGTATCTGAGCACGAGAAAAGTTGCTTAATCATGCTGACCCTGCAGAAATTCCCTATAAAAACCCACCGCGAGAAGCCGGGGTCGCTTCTCTCCATACTGCTGGAGGGGGCCCCGGCCGGCCGGAAATAAAGGTTCCTATCCAAATTACATTGTCTGGGTGCTGAGTTTCTCTCTGAATGAAGTGTCCCATTTCAGCAGCTGAGGGCCAGCACTCCCTCCTCAAGCCCTCCCACAGTCCAGGACCTCCCAGCCCACTGGGTTTCCCCGCCTACTGGTGTGCTGTATAAATCCATATCCACACCCTCCACGGGGGCTGAAGGCTCTCTTCAGACCCGCTCCCTTGGGAGAGCGTCCCAGGAAACTTCCTGCCTGCACTCGCCAGTGTCTGCGTCCCAGTGAGCGCCGTTTTTCTCTAACACTTCCACAAGTTCTTCTACAGCTTTCCATATCCATTCAAGTCTTGTCCTACATATTTCCATATATTTTATAAAACCAGCCATCTTATCTTAGGACAAAACACACTCCCCTAAATGAGCTTCCACAAACCTGCTTCTCTCCGTATCCAGGTAAGTCTCATCCTTCATCCCTAACTCTATTCTGTGAAAAGCTGGCCATTTCACCTTCGGACAACACCGCATTTCCTTTGTCAACAAAGCACGTTGTGAACACTTTTCTCACCTACATATTTCACGCTTCAAGTTACGTAAAGATCTTCAAACTGTTTTCATATATTCTACAAAACAAATATTTTTAAAAGATGTTTGTAAAAGTAATTCCATTAACCAAAAACTTACAACTTTAGTTTAAAGATTTAACAGAGAATGCTAAATTATTAGTATCCGTATAAACCTAGGGAGGTTACACTCAAGCAGAAAAAAATTAAAATAATATTTTATGTAAGACATTTTTTTTCTTTTCCTTCATAGGAGGATATGGATATTGAGCAGGAGGATGGAGTGGTGTGAATCCCAACGGTAAGCACATGGGAGGGTGAGCCCAATCTACAGACAAGGGTAAGGCAGTCTAGAATCACCATCGTAACTGTAAGCACAAGACGAGCCGAAGTCCAGAGCAACCATAAACCAGTGGGACCAGGTTCACCAATTTCCCATATTAGCCCTTGGCTGTTTTACGACATCAAGACATCTATATAAAGATTCTGTAATCCTAACTGCTTGCTAATTCTTAGCCCTCGCTTACAGGAGTGCTCTCATCTCCCTGGTCAGGGCCTGCCATCCAGGGGTCTCGGCTCCTTCCCAGGTAAGCCAGCAAAGCCCACTGCCCCGAAGGGTACTGAGGTGCATGCCCACCACTCCACCTCCCTAGGGTGCTGACAGCAATGACGCACGAGCCAGTAGCGGCTTTGGGGGCTGGGCGGGATAAAAACGGCACCCAAGGCAGGCACTGGGCCGCAGCAGAGGGGCTGCTGAGCCAGGGAGGTGCCAATCAGGGTGGGCCAGGCAGCCCCACGGGACCGCCCTGAGGAGGCCTGAAGACGGGTCTCTGGTTATTCCTGAACAATTTCCAAATCCACCAAACAGTTCGCCAGTCTCCACTCTACTTTGGCCATGAAATCGGCCGTAAGAAGTCTAAAAAAAAAAAGAAAAGCAAATGGATGTGCATATTTTCGTCACTTCTTATGTAACCTGTCAACTGAGAGATAACAAACCAGCTGCAAAAGAGGTGTTTATTTGGGGTCTTAGAATTGCAATTCAGGGGGAAGCGGGTGTGGCTCAGTGGATGGAGCCCCCGTTTACCATATGGGAGGCCCGGGTTCGCGTCCGGAGGCCTCCTTGTGAGGGCACGCCGGCCTGAGCGGTGCGGTGGGCTGATGCAGCAACCTCACGGCAGGAAGCGGGTGTGGCGCAATGGATAGAGCCCCCGTTTACCATATGAGAGGCCCCAAGCGACACGCGAGGCCGCGGCTCACACCCCGCAGACCCGCAGGTGGCGCTGCGGAAAGCGGTGGCGGGCGGCCAGGTCCGCCCCGCGCGGGGGCGCAGGCTGCGGCGCGCTCGTGTTGGGGCGAGGGGCGACCGGCTGGGGACGGGGGCGACCGGGAGTAGCTGCCGGGTGACTGGCGCGTGGAGGGATCGTGACCGTCAAGTAGAAAAGCGCAGGAGGAGTGCGATGCCGTTTTATTGGATCTATTTTAAGGCGGTGGCATCACAGCTGACCTTTTTCTTCGCATTTTCCAAATTGCAAACAGGCACCTAAGAACGCCTCGGGTTTTTCCTGATCACCACCCTCCGCTCACCGCGGCGCACAACCCCACCCCGCCGTCCGCGCGAGTCCGCGGGTCCCACCTGCGCCCCGGGAGCGCCTGTGCCGCGAGGCTGCTCCTTAGGGAAAGTCCTGCCCGAGAGGCGGGGGTGCCCGGGAAGGGGGAGCCCATGACCCGGGGCGCGAGGGAAGGGGGTGCTTGGGGACAGGGGTGGCGCGGGCAGGGGTGTCCGGGAGGAGGTCCGCATGGGGAGCGTTGGTCTCTGCCCCGCCCGCGGGACCAAGCGGCACCACCAATCCTGAGGGGAAAATTCCCGGACCCCTCCACCACCTGGGGTTGAAGGTCACAGCTCGCCCCTCCACCTTGAGACCCCCTGCCTATAGCCCGCCGGCTCCCGCGGCCCGCAGACGACCCGGGCCACAGGCGCAGAGAGCGGCAGCCCTCCTGCGCCGCGCAGGCGCACTGGGTCGCACCCGAGCCAGGCCGCGCAGGCGCACGGAGCCGCAGGGGGACGGGCGAGCGGAATCCCGCGGCTGCGCACTGCGCCTGGCCAAGCCCCGCCCCGCTCCTGGCGCCGCTGCCTTGGCGTCCCAGACGGCCGCGGTTGGCGTCGCGGTGCGGACGGGAGACGCCGTGTGTGCGGCGACCAGCGACCCACCGCGCCCCACGCCGCCATGGCTCCCGGCGAGGCCCGCGCGCCAACGCCGCGCTGGAGGCTGCTGCTCGGCGGCGCCGCGCTCCTCCTGCTGCTCGTCTCCGCGGCCGCCGCGCAGCAGCCGCCGGGGGCAGGTGAGGGCGCCGAGGGGCAGGGGTCCCGGGTCGCGGGCGGGGGCGGGGGCGGGGGCGGGGGTCGCGGGCGGGGGCGGGGCCGTGACGCCGGCCGGGCTGGGGGCCCCCCACGTCCCCCCGGCGTCGCGTCGCTGACCCCGCCCCGGGCCCTCCGCGCCGCCGAGCTCCGCGGCCTGGGGTGGCGGCCGAGGGCGCGGACGGGGCCTCGGGGGGCCTTTCGGCGCGGGAGGGTGGGGCGGCGGCGGCCCGCAAGGTGGTCCCCCAGCCCCTGGCGGCGGAGGGCCCCGCCCGCGGGGCCCGGTAGCCCCCCTAACCGCGAGCCTGGGTTTGAGACTCGGGAAGCCGGGGTGGGGGGTGTGCCAGGGCCCCGCCGGGGTCCAGGCTCCCGGCGCAGAGCTCCGGGCCCGGGGGCGGCCGCCGGGCTCCCTCGTGCGCTCCGTCAGGGCGGGAAGGAGGGCTCTCCACGGCGGTGCTTGGCGCCTCCCGCTCCAGCCCGGCGGCGGGGGTCCGCGCCCAGGCCGGCAGGGGGGTGTCCTTCCTGCTCCAGCCCGCAGTTCTCCTGGGCCCCCTGACCCTGTGCCCAGGGCGGCAGCAGAGACCCAACAAAGAGCCTCTGAGCTGTCCTAGGGGAGCCGAGGTCGGGGAGGTCGGGCCAGGAGGCGAGCAGTTGGGGAGCAGGGGGTGACTTGGTATGGAAACTGCATGACCTAAGGCCCAAAGAATTTGAGAAACAGGAAGAGTTAAGCATTGTTGGATGGTGGCTTCCCGTGGAGACCCGGGGCCAGCGGGGAGGTGGGGCATGAGAAGACCAGGAGAGCAAGAGAGCCACCCACATGAGCACTCGGGGAGCAGACAGACAGGAGGACCAAGAGGTGGCCGCTGGGGTGGGGTGCAGACTCGTGAGGCTCCAGCAGGACTCAGCGCCTAGAAAGCTGTGCCTGCTGGAGGAGCTCCTTTTCAGCTGAAACCCTGGCATCACTGTCCTGCTTCAGCTCCCAACCTCCCAGCCCGCCTGCGCGCGTTTTGGCCTCCGCAGCGCTCAGGAGTCCAGAGGCAGCATTAACCAGAGGGAGCCATTTCCTGGGCGCCAGCTGCCCACTCAGGGCTATTTGCTGGCACGCCCAGTCCAGTCATGTGAGCAGACATGTCGAAGCCACGATAGAACCCTTCTTGTGTGAGCACTGACTTCCACTCACCCGGAAGGAAAGTAGGGGCTGCAGTTAATAGGATAACTATACTAACGTTGTTTCGCCAGTTGTAGCAGAGGTTCCACGTTAATGCAAAGTGTCAGGAATAGGGTAGCGTGTGACGGGGGTATGGGAAATCTGTACTTTCTGCGTGATTTTTCCGTAAAACCTGTAGCTGCTTTAAAAAAAAAAAAAGTATGCTCTCCACGCTTGTCCTTAGAACTCTGTAGACCAAAAGTTGCCTGTCCAAGGCTATTCAAAAGATTGCTACCCGGCCACCTCCTAAGGACGTTTGGCAGTAGATAAGAAAAGACTCAAACAGTCCTGCCCTGGAACAAGTACTCGGCAAGGGCAGAGAGAGAAGAGGTGCTTTGCTCTGCTAGAGGCACGCAGGACTTGGCAGCAGAGCCTGGGCCACTGACCACGAGCCCCTCGAGCTAGGCAGGCCTCAGGCTGGGCTGCGGGCAAGCCTGATCTAGCAGGACCCGCGGTCCAGGCCCACCTGTGACTCCTGCCCACAGCCAGTCACATGGGTACCCCACGGCATTGTTGCAGTGTGTACACAGCACATTTTTAAAAAATGTTTTTTGAACAATTTAAAACTTGCGGGATAGTTGCAAAAATAATGCAAAAGTCATAGAGAGAACTCCAGTGTACCCACTACTCCGATACTACGATGCATTGACTTTTAACATTTGCCACCGTGTTCTGCCTGCCTGTGTCCATCGGTATTCTGAACACTTGAGTGCAGGGTGCACACACCATGCTCCCTGAGCACATAATCCTTCCATGTGCATTTCCCAAGAACAGGGCCATTCACTTAGTAATCACCTTAAGGGCACTTACCAAGATCATGAAATGTGACATTGACAGAAAGCTTACAGTTTACATCCCAGTTTTCCCCAATGTCACAGTCATGTCCTTTTGGGACTTTTCTCCTCCGTTACTGGATCCAGTCCAGGATCATGGATTGCATTTAATTGTCAGTGTCTCTTTAGTTGCTCTGTCTTTTTTTAAAATGGTAAAAACGTAAACAAAAAAAAGAAAAAAAGTACGTAAACTTTCCCATCCCAACCCCTCCCAAGCACGCAGTTCGCATTCACAGTGTTGTGCCCCCACCATCCATTACCAGGACACTGCGTCACCCCAGACAGAGCCCCAGTACCCGTTAGTTATTACCTCCCCAGTCCTCTCGCACCTCCACAACCTGGGCTCTGCTTTCTATTCCTATGAATTTGTGTATTCTAGTTAATTTCGTATAGGTGAGCTCATACAACATTTGTCCTTTTGTGTCTGGCTTACTTAGTGGTTCATCCGTGCTGTCACACGCATCCAAATTCATTCTTTTCACGGCTGCATACTATTGCGCTGTATAGTAGACCACACCGTTGTCCGTTCACGTGTTGGTGGACACTTGGGCTGCTCCGCCTTTGGGCTGCTGTGAGCATGGCTGTTGTGTCTGTCCTAGCCCCTGCTTTCAGTTCTTTTGGGTATTTACGTAGATGTGGGAGTGCCTGGTCTTGTGTTTAACTTTTTGAGGAACTGCCAAACTGTTTTCCAGTGGCTGTACGTGGTACATGCTTCTGATATATGCCACCACTTCTGTGTTTTCTACTGAAATAGTGGTGTGACCAGGACTTTCATTGTCTAAATGAATTTTCTCATTTCCTATCCAAAACTACAAGGTTTGTGTAAAGTACACACACACAAAATTTAAAAAAAATCTATCCATTTTCTTGTTTTTTAAGTGTGTCTCTATACAAACGTGTGTTCTGTATACTTACTGAATTAACTGATTCGTCGGAATCTTTAGGCCAGAACTCAAAGTGGGTCATAGTTTAGTGTATCTTAATAGAAGAACCTTTTTTTTTGGTGTTTTTATACAATGTCCAAAGTGGGTGAAACGTGAAGCTCTCTAACCGTTGAGAAGCGGAATCTCAGGTGAAGACTTTCCTCCCAGGATCTCGGGAGTCGGGGACACACGTTGGGCGTGAGGCTGGAAGAGCACGCAGGCGCCTCGCTTTCCTCCAGCTGTCATGCACGCGCTTTCTGAGCCCAGGGGAGAGGCGCCTGGCGGCCCCTTGGAGAGCAGCACGGCCTGCCTCTGGGGCGGCCACAGTGGCTGCGTGCTCCCCTTTCTCTCTGAACGGCCTCTCCTCTGCCCACGACCTTATTTTGAGGAGGACTGTTTGACGTTGGCGTGTCCCGCTTTTCTTGAATGCCTGCCTGCTCTTGGCTGGCCGGGGGCTGGGGAAGGTCAGGCAGTTTCCTGGGCCTGAGCTCCAGGCCTCTTCCAGTGACCCTCCTGGCCTGTGGTCCAGGGGCCCCGGGGTGGGAGGAGGGGCCATGTGTCTTGGAGCGTCGTTCTCTCAGTCCACACCCGACCACCCACGAGAACGGCTTTAACAGTACATCCCTGTCAAGAGCCCTCTTACCTGACTCGGAGGCCTGGAGAGGCCGCTGGTGCGGGGAGCCCTTGTGGGGAATAGAGGAGGAGTGAGAAGTGGGGCTTCCCACAGCGCAGCCCCTCCCCAGCTCCTCGTTTAGGCAAACTTCCTGAAGCCCCAGGGATTGGGGGACCAGGACAGCGAGCTGTGAGCCGCCTCCTGGCACCACAGCCCTCGCCGCGGGCTGTGCCCCCATCGCCCCCCTGCAGAGCGAGTTGCCTGTGACTCTGCCCCGAAATTCCTCAGGGTGCAGCTCCAAAAACAAGACATTCCCTCCTTAACTGGAGTCTAATGAGCAAAACACCTGGAGGTTGGCTGTCCCTGATGTGGCCATTTACCTGTACGTTTGGGGCCCTTTCTTACTTTCTGGCACAACAAGCTGTTGGAGGCTGATGTCTTTGCCCTGCCGCGGTCTGGAGTCGGCCACCTCCCCGGGAGCCTTGGCCCCTTTTAGTGGAGGTAGAACCCGAGGCGGAGGTCTGGGCGCCGAGTCTGCCCCGCCGCCACTGGGGGCTGCTGCTCCAGGGCCCCTCACCACACAGAGCCGGGACACGGAGCTCTGAAGTCGAGGGTCCGCTCTGGCTGCCGACTCCAGCCCAGTCTCAGGGCCTCTGCCTCCTGCTGCCCCACACCCCACCTGTGCAGGGCCTCGTCCTCTCAGCAGCGCGCTTGGCGTTGGTCGGAGAGGTAGCGCGCCTGCCCGCGCGTGCTGTTAGCTCGAGTCCGGTACTGGTGTATGCTGCTGTTTCTCATTTGGTAATTACATGGGTGTGTTGTCTGCATGCTCCCCCTTGCAGCCAGGACTCCTCTTGAGACCCACGCGTCAGTCTCTAGAAGGTTCCCCCAGGTCCTTTCCTGCTCCTTCCTCCGTGCTTCCCCTCCTGCCTCTTCCTTGCACCGCCCCTGCAACCACGGCCCTTGTCCTCCACAGGTAAGCATTGCCTGTTCTAGAACTGCCTGCAGGTGGAGTCTCCCAGGTAGTCAGGTATAGAGCTGCTGTGTGCGTGGTGCGCAGGCCTGTGGGGACGGCAGAGGGCAGGCAGGCAGCAGCCGTGCTGGGAGCCCTGTTTGCTGCCTGAGCGCTCCACTCCTGCCCGGCTTGCATCCCGGGCTGTTGGCTGCTGGGCCTGACCCTCCCCGTGGCAGCATGGCAGGAGTGGTTCACGGCCCTTGGGTGTGGGGAGGTTCCGGTCCGCGCCTCTCTCAGCGCAGTAAGCATAAACGCAGAGTAAGCCTCTCCCCAGAAGCTCCCTTGAGGTGAGCTCCGTGCTGCCTTGAGCTCCCCGTGGGCTCTGCTGGTGGTGCACCCGGGGCTCTCTGGGAGGCCTGGAGCTCCTTCCTGGGGGGCCGTCCGGGAGGCCGCTGCTCCCGCAGTCCCAGGGCGCCGGCCTGCTCGTCACGCGCCTCCCTCCCGCCTTTGGAGCAGCTGTTGGTGTTGCCTGATTCTTAGGGCTGTATTTGTTCTTCCTTTCTACAGCTTGTTCTCAAAACACAAACAGAACCTGTGAAGAGTGCCTGAAAAATGTCTCCGTAAGTAGCACACACGTTATAGCGTAACCCAAAAGCATACGCTTTCTAATCTCAGGAGGCCGCTGTGTGTGGGAGGGCCCTGCTCTTTGGGGCTTGGGGGTACTTTTTGGGCACTGAGTCTCATTTTGGTCTTTCTCAGGCATCCTGCACTTTTCACGGGAGCCACAGGCACAGCCCTCAGCTCCTGGGACGGGGTCTGGGGAGCGCCAAGGCCTCCCTGGGGCAGGTGGGCTGGCATCGGGTGGGGGCAGAGCAGAGGGCAGGCCGCGGGCTGGGGTCAGGGCAGCGTTTTCATGCTGCTGTGGCCGGTGTCCCTGGCCTTAGGCCTGTCGGGGAAAGGGTGGGCCCAGAGACCTGCAGGCAAGGGCTGCGCTCGCTCCTGCGCGCGGAGCTCCCCTCGCCCGCTCCCTCAGCCTGGGCGGCCCCACCGAGCCGGTCCTGAGGCTGCAGGTCCTTCGTTTCCCCTCAGCCTGGGCGGCCCCACCGAGCCGGGTCCTGAGGCTGCAGGTCCTTCGGGGCTGCAGTGGGCGCTCCCCCTCGCTCTGCACACGGGAGCTGGGTGGGGCTGGAGTGAGGAGAGGGGCGCGTGGGCCTCCCGGAGGTGAGGAGCGGAGCCGCTGCCCTTGCCAGCTGGCGTGGGCGGGCGCGGTCACGCAGCCCTCTGCGCTCAGCTCGGCCAGGGGCCTGTCGGGGCCACTTCCAGGGGTCCTGAGACCTAGGACAGCAGTGTCCTTCCGAGCAGGAACTTCACGGCCACAGTGTCGTCGGGCCCTCTGGTGGCCTCCCCGCAGCCTTGCCTTGCCCGGGGCTCCTGGTCCAGTGGCTCCTGGTGTACCTGCTGCGCGCTGGTCGGCCCCAAGGGCTCCTGGCGGCAGGCTCGCGCACCTCTTTCCCTCGAATTCTGGAAAGGCCTCTCCCTCCCCTTCCAGTCAGCTTTTCATGAGGGTGTTTTAGGTCTACACAGCCTGCACCTTTTCTTTCCTGATGTGGGTTTGAAGTCAGGAGAAAGTCGAGAGGCAGGTGGCCTGGCCAGTGCAGGGCTGCCCCGGCCGTGGGAAAGAGCCAGCAGCTCCGTGCACAGCCCGAGCTGCCAGCCAAGCGCACAGAGGCCCGTCCATGTGCAGATGCCGCGGGGCGGCGTGACCCGGGTGGCATGACAGGGCTGAGCTGGGAAGCACCAGGATGCTCAGGCGGGCTGGGGGTGGCGTTGGAGCAGCCCAGCGGGGGCAAGGGGCCACGCTGGGGCCGCAGATGAGTTGTCTGCACAGGCTGCTTGGCTGAGTGGGTGCAACAGCGCCCCGGGCACGCGGCTCACAGGCTCTTGTGTGCCACTCTCCTGACAGCTGCCACTTCTCTCCCGCAGTGTCTTTGGTGCAGCACTGACAAGGCGTGTGTGGACTACCCCGTCAGGAAAATCCTGCCCCCCAGCTCCCTCTGTAAGCTGAGTGCTGCACGCTGGGGCGTTTGCTGGGGTAAGTCATCGTTTTGCTTTGCTTCTTGCAAAACCTGGGCTTTTTCAGAAATGCCAGCATGTTCCATAAGCAGGAGTTGCCAGGAAACGCGCTCCCTGGAGCTCTGAGGCCGGCCCAGCACATGCCAGGACGCCGTTGCCGTCTCGTGGGGCCTGAGGCCCCTGGGGGTCAAGGGGAGCATCCTCAAGACTGCCAGCCTTGGCCCCGGACCCTGATTCTCTCCACGTCCTGGGGGGCTGGGGACACAAGCTCCAAGCTGCTTCTCAGCTCCTCAGCACAGCATGTGCTGACGGCGTTCCCTGGGCTCGGGCGTCGCTCCGGGGGCTGTCCCTGGCATGAGTACCCCCTCCTCCTTGAGGGGCCCCACCCCCTGGGAGGCCCTTGGCTGCAGGCGGTCACGCCCAGGTCTGCCTGCGGCCAGCGCAGTCCCCCAAGCTGGCAAGGACTTCCTGCGGACTTTCCGCGACCGCCGTCTGTGCCTTTCAGAGTGACAGCTTCCGTGGGGGCTGAACCTCACTAAGCTCTGGCCATCTCAGTTCTTAAATCGTTCTCACGTCGTTTGCTGTCTCTCAATAACACGGTTTTATGATATAGCATTTTGGCATTTAAAGTTTCTTTCTTTATATAGTGCCTTTTGCGTAACCGTTTCTGCTTAGGCTTAGTGATAAAACGTGTAACGGTGGGCGTCTTATGTATGAGATACCTTAAAGTCAGGTCTTTTTAAAATGGGCTGTTCCATCGCTGGCATTTTTAGATTTTCAGAATAACTTAGGTCTTGTTTCCTGGGCTGCCGAGTGGTTTGTTGTGTAACAGTAGCTGCTGCGGGGCGGTGTAGTGCGTGGCGTTTTGCAGCTGAGTTAGGCTCTCACGTTCCCGGGCTTGCCATTTGCACGGTAATGAGCGTCTTCCAGCCGGTGGTGGTCTGTCTCACCAGGTCCTAGGGATCCTCTCGGGTGCTCACCTCACTGTTGAGCAGCCTCACCTCGTGACGCATCGAGCCAGCGTGTCGGTAAAGGAAGTGTCGGGGCTGGACGTTCTGGAGAGGAGGCTGGGGGGCTTATCCTTAGAGGACTCTGTGTCACCGCCAAGCTGGCCGGCAAAGTGGAGAGCCCTGCAGGGCCCGGCGAGGCCTGTCAGAGGGGGGCTTCTTTCCACCTGTCAAGCTACACAGCGTGAAGAGAGGGAACCAGGAGGGAGCGGAAACGCCAAAACGCAGGCACGTGGCTTTGCGTTGTGGCAGGTGGGCGTGTCGGTGGGCGAGCATCAGGAGACCCTGGAGACGGTGGGAGGACATTGAGCCTGGTCCTGGGAGAGCAGTGGGCAGGGGCTGGGGATGGGCAGGGGCTGGGGGTGGTGTCCGGGGGCGTGGGGTGCACGCGGTACGTTCTGGGTCTGCTCGGGGCCCCCGCACCCGGCCTTGGCTTTCTGCTGTCCTGCCTGGGCCCGGCCGTGCGCCGCTCCTTCCCGTAAGGCAGTCTTCTCCCCGGAACCCCCACTTGGAGCCATTGCTCAGAGACCCCTGGCTGGGAAGCCTGGGCTGTGTTAGGGCGTTTTTAACTTGTAGGTGGCGTCTGAGGCGGGCGCCCGTCCCAGCTCTCACCGCGCAGAGGCTGCGGTCCAGATGCACAGTGCGTGCAGGGACACGTCGCCGACGCCCCCACCTAGGTCCCCCGTGAGGGCCGTTTCCAGCCCCCAGGAGGTTCCCTTGTGCCCGTCCTGTGGGGCCCCACGGGTGGCGGCCACGGTGCCGACCCTCCGTCGCCAGAGATGCGCTTTGCCCGTTCTGCCTCCTTAGGGAGAGCAGATGCTGCCCCCACTCGCGCTTCACTCAGCGCTGCGCCGGGGGTCCCGCGTGCGCAGACGTCGCTGGCTGTTCTCGCTCGCTGCCGGGCAGTGCTCCACGGGGATCTGCCACTCTGCGTGTGGGTCGCGTCCAGCGCGGCTCTGGGCACCCTGTCTCTGGGCGGCCATGGGTTCTCCCACTGGCACGAACGGGGAGAGGAGGTGGCTGGGCCGCAGGGCGTGCCTGGTGTGGCTGGGGGGCTCTGCCAAGCGTTTCCCGGGAGCGGCTGCCCCAGCCTCTGCCCTGCGAGCCACGGGGCTTCCGGCAGCTTGCGTCCCTGCCAGCATGTGCAGTGCGGTCAGTCGGCCGGGCAGGGCTGTTGTGGAGCCTCTGGCTCGTGGGTCACTGGCGCCTCCTGGTGCTGGTGCATGTTTGGCGCCCTGGTGAAGCAGGGTGCCTGGTCAGTGCTGCTGGCTCGTCTTTTCTGGTTGATTTTAGGAGTTCTCTGGATAGCCTGGAATAAGTCCTTTGGAAGTACACGTTACAGATGTCTTGTTTCTCTCTGGCTTGCCCATTTCTGCACACAGACGTCTTTTTTTTTTTTTT
>JAQZBX010094053.1:0-12078 GCA_029593785.1 Cabassous unicinctus | reverse complement strand
TTCCAGGCACAAAAAAAAAAAAAACAGAAAAATTGCTTAAAAATTTTTTTAAAACATTTTTCCTTTTATCACTGCATTATCAGGTATCCAGTCTGTACTGTGGTACCTGCCTCCTCTCACTCCCCAGTGTCTCCCGAATTTTCATTTGATTTTAAAATAAGTTTTAGGTCATAACAAAGTCACACACAGAATACTAGAAACTCCTATGTAACCAACCTCCTTCCCCTTTCCTCGCCCCTTATTAAAACCCTTTCTATGTGGATGGTAGCATTGTTATAACTGTTATACATATAGTAAAACATAGCTACTAAACATTGTCAATGGTTTACAGTATAGTTTACAATTTAGACTGTACAGTTAAATAATTTTTGATGATATTTACCATGTCCTGTGTCCATTACTATAAGGTAATGAAAAACATATCCCATGACCACTAAATACCCCCTGTTTGATCTTTTCTGTTCCTTCCTCCCCATCCCTCTGGGGTTCATGACACTTCCCTGTCTTGACTCATTGCATGAAAAGATTCATAGTTACATGCAACCAGAGGTCTTGACATGCTGATTATCCTCTCCTATTAGGATCCACCCTTGTGCCTAAGAAACACCCACCTGTCTTTTTCTCAGTGAATTCATCTTCCCAAAGCAGGGGGTCCATCTCCTTCCCACTCACCGTGTGGGTCTCCACTCCCTGACACAACACATTATGACAGGACGAACACTCACACACTCCCCAGAAGCCTACTCCAGATGCACCCCTTCTTGAATGTCCTCCCAACCTACACCCTAAACCAGTGACACTACCTTGTCATACTGCCATAAGAGCATTTCTACCCCAGCACTTTCAACATCATATCCACAAATCTCATTCCTTTTAACAGTTGAATAATATTCTATTTTATTTATATACCATATTTTATTTGTCCATTCATGGGTTGATGGAAACATTGGTTGTGTGCTGGTTTGAGTCTTTTGTGGACCTCAGAAAATCCTTAATTCCTTTTCCCATAAATCCATAGTAGATAGTATCTTAGGAATATTTCAGTTAAGGGTCTTTGAATAGACTGCAGGACACAGGATGGTCGTAATCCTCTTAGTAGAGTCCTTTATAAATGGAGGTCTATAATCAAGAGACACACTGTAAAATGTTGGAGAGACAGAGAAACCATGAGAGACTGCAACAAGTGGAGCAGAAAGGCATTGGAAGAACCCTGTGAAAGGCAGAAAACGGTGAGGTCTAGAGGAGAGGGTTGAGATGTGCCATGTGCCTGATCATCCGCTGTTGAACTCAGGGAGAAAGTAAGACCAGATGAGAAAGCAGAGACCCAGAATGACAGAGCTGCCATTATATCTTGCCATGGGGAAGGAATCCCGGATCCCCATTTTCCAACATACAGTGAGGCAGCATCACTGATGAAGCCTTGATTTGGACATTTTCACAACATCAGAACTGTAAGATTTTAACTAATAAATTCCCATTTTACAAGCTAAGTCATTTCTGGTATATTGTTTCCAGCAGCTTTTAGCAAACTAAAGCAGGTTGATTCCATCATTAGGCAATTTTAATAATGATGCTGATATAAATATCAGTGTGCAAACACCTTTTTGAGTCCCTGCATTCAATTCTTTTGAGTATATGCCTAGTAATGGAATTGGTGGATCATATTTCTAGACTTAGATTTCTGATGAACTATAAAATTATCTTCCACCAGAAATCTATGTGTCCTATTTCTCTGCATCCTCTCCAACTTTCATTTTCTGATTTTTTTTTAACAGCAGCCATACTAATGGGCATGAAATGGTATCTCCCTATGATTTTAATTTTCTTTCACTAGTGAGTAATTATTTTGAGCATCTTTTCATGTGATTTCTAGCCAGTTGTATATCACCTTTGGACAGTTGTCTGTTTTAATCTTTTGCCCATTTTTTTCATTGGGTTTTTTGTTTTTTCTTGTTAAGTTGAAGAATTCCTTTATATTCTGTATATTAAACACTTATCAGATACGTGGTTTCCAATAACTTCTTGTATTATGAAAGTTATCATTTAAGTTTCATGATAAAGTCCTTAGAGGAACAAAAGTTCTTAATTTTGATGAGGAGACATTTGTTATTTTTTCTCTTGTTGCTTGTGCTCTGGGTGTAGTCTAAGAAACGATTTCCTAACACAAGTTTCACAATTTGCTTCCTACAGTTTCTTCTAGCAGTTTGATAGTTCTAGCTCTTATATTAAGGTCTTTGATCTATTTTGAGTTGACTTTTCTATATGGAATGAAGTAAGGGTCCTCCTTATTTTTATTTTTTTCAAATGGAGATGCAGTTTTCTGAACAAATTTGTGCTTTCTCATTTGAGTGATCTTTGCTTCCTTGACAAAAATAACTTGCCCATAAATATGAGGGTTGATTTCTGAGCTCTCAATTTTATTGCATTGGTCTACAGGTTTGCCGTTGTGCCAGCACCTTTCTGTTTTAACTGTGGCTTTTTGATAAGTTTTCAGATAAGGAAGTGTGGGTTCTCAGACTTTATTTTTCTTTTTCAAGATAGTGTTAGTAATTTGAAGCCCATAATCCTTCCATATATTCATTTCTGCAGTGAAGATTGTTGGAATTTTGATTGAGATTGCATTGAATCTGTAAATTGCTTTGGACAGTTTTGATATCTTGATGATATTTAGTCTTCCACCCCATGAAGATGGACTGTCCTTCCATTTATTAATACCTTATTTAATTTCTTTTAACAATGTTTTGTAGATTTTTGAATAAAAGTCATTTGCATCTGTATTTAGAATAATTCCCATATATTTTATTCATTTAGATGCTATTTTGACTAGAATTTTTTTTTTATTTTTTCTTCCAATTATTAATTGCATTTGTATCAGAAACAATACTGAGTTTTTTTGTTTTGATCTTGTACCCCATAAACTTGCTGAATTCATTTATTAGCTCTACAAACTTTATTGTGGATTTTCCAAATTTCCTATATATAGGACCATATCATCTGCAAATTGGAAAATTTTTATTTCTTTCTTTCCAATTTGGATGACTTTTATTTTATTTTTTTCCCTCTGGTAAGATCTTCCAGCATAATTCTGAATAAAAGTGATGAATGTGGGCAATATTTTCTTGTTCCTGATCATAGAGGGAAAGCTTTTAGTCATTTACCTCTCTATAGGATGTTGGCTGTGGGCTTTTCAATTATTCTCTTTATCATGTTAAGTAAGTTTTCTTCTATTCATAATTTTCTAAATACTTATATGACAAAATTATGTTTTACTTTATCCAATGCTTTTTCTGCATTGGTCAAGCTGATTCTGTGTTTTTCTCTTATAATGTGGAGTATTAAATTTATTTACTTATAAATGTAAATAAAGCTGTCATACCAGGGATACATTGCACTTGATCATGGAGTATAATTCTTATAGTGTGCTGTTGGATTTGTTTTGTGAGTTAGTAGTCAAGGATTTTGGCATCTATATTTAAAAAAAGAACTTGGTCTGTAGTTTTCTTTTCTTGTGATGTCTTTATCCATTTTTATTATATGGGTGGTGGTTGCCTTGCAGAATGACTTTGGGCATGTTCCCTCCTCTTTAATTATTCAGAAAAATATTGAGCAGAATTGGAATTAAGTCTTCATGAAATGTTTGGTAGAATTTCCCCTCAATGCCATCTGGTTCTATGATTTTCTTTGTTGAAAGATGTTTAATTACTGACTCAGTCTCTGTAATAGTAATTGGTTTGCTGAGATATTCTATTTCTTCTAGAGTCAACGTAGGTAGTTTGTGAGTTTATAAGAATTTATCCATTTCATCTAGGTTATCTAGTTTATTGATGTATAGTGGTTTATAGTATCTTCTTATACTGCATTTTATTACAGCAGGGTCATTAATAATGTCCCGTTTTTCATTTCTGATTTTTGTTATTTGAAGCCTCTCTCTATTTCCTTTGTCAGTCTAGCTAAAGATCTGTCAAATTTATTGATTTTTTTCATTCAAAGAACCAAAATTGCTTTTTCAAAAAATTTTCACTACTGTTTTTCTATTTCATTTATCTCTGCTCTACTTTTTATATTCTTCCTACTGCTTACTTTGGGAAGAGTTTTCTATTCTATTACTAGTTTTTCCAGTTTTAAGATTAGTCTTGGGTTTGAGATCTTTGTTCATTTTTAAGATAAGCATTTAGGACTCTAAATTTCCCCTTCTGTACAACATTCCATAAATTTTGGTATGTTATATTTTCATTTTCGCTTACCTGAAGACATTTCCTAATTTCGTTTGCAAATTCCTCTTTAACCCATTGTTTTAAAAAATAATATGTTGTTTAACTTCCACATATTTGTGAATTTCCTAATTTTCCCTCAGTTATTCATTTCTAGATTCATTCCATTATGGTTTGGAGAACATATATTGTTTGATTTCAATGTTTTTTACTGTATTGTGACTTGTTTTCTGACTCAACATATGGTCTATCTCAGAAATGATCCATGTGCACTAAAGAAGAATGTGTACTCTCTTTTCTTAGGGTGCAATGTACTATATATGTCTGTTAGGTCTAATTGGGTTAGTGTATCTTTCAAGTCCTATACTTACTTATTGATTTTCTGTCTAGATGTTCTAACCTTTATTAAGAATTGTGTGTTAATTAATATAGATCCATAAATTTCTCCCTTCAATTCTATCAGCATTTTTTCATATATTTTGAGGCTCTGCTGTTAGGTGAATATATATTTATAATTGAAACATCTTCCTGTTAAAATGTCAGTATGTAGTGATCATCTTGTTGGAGAAGATGCTGAGAGTCAGAGCATAAAGGGTTAAGCATTCAAAAAGCATGCTTGCTGGCAGAGAGCAAATGTCTCCAAGGACACTGCATACTGCAGATATCAGTGGGAGGAGGCAGAGCAGAATGGACTCCCCACACAGATGTTATTGTCTGAATTCCCAGGCAAGTTTGTCTGGGAACTCACAAACAGGTAGCATTCTCACGCACCAAACTGAGAAACTAGTGAAGAACTCCCTACTTTTGTTATCAGCTTTGTAGTATAAAGAGCAGCTTCAATCTAAATAAACTTGCCTGCATTCCTCATGGAGTGAGGTCCCCTGATCCCAACCTTTCTTTGGATCGTTCCCGGCATCGTCAAACTCCGACTAGTCTTTTCTCATTGTCTTTTTCTCTGGATCAGTGCCGTGGAACTAAGGACTGTTGTTGCTTTGTCAGATTGTTCTTGAATCTTATGTGGTGAGTCAAATAATCTTGATAGTCAGGGTAATGGGAAATCACTCGACTCAATTTGAGGAATATTCCGAGGTTTTAAAGACCCTGTTAAAGAATACAGGGGTATCTGTGATGACTCACGAGTTACTAGAACTCTTTTCTCTTGTACAAAAACATTGTTATTGGTTTCAGCCGCAAGGGCGGAATGTGTTAAATTTGAAGCAATGGAAACTAGTAATGAAATCATTGTGGCAAGCTTATCAAAAAGGGGAAACAGTTTCTCTCCAAGTATGGTTTTTGTGTAGTCTTATTTCTGTTGCTCTTGAACCATTACAGTCAAATGAAAATGAAGGTATTAAAATGGATACTGCTATTGTTAAAACTGTAGCAGAACAAGCTAATGATGATTTTAATGAAAATATATATATAAAAATTAATGAACAGTCAAAGACAGATAAACTCATGTTTAATAAAAAGAAAAAAAAGAAAAAGGGACTTTATGGAACTTTTCCAGCAGTCGTTAAGCCGTCTGTTAAAAAAAAATGATTTATTGTTTTCAGTGTCTGCGCCTCCTAAGGTATCTACTAATTCATTTTTCACAATATTTGATGACCCTCCAAAAGTTTCTGTTTTTGTGCCAGCACCATCCTCTTCAATTATGAAAAGTACAGCACAGGGAAGCAGAGAAGGAAATTCAGAAGCTATGCAATTTTTTACTTTTCCAGTAAGAGTAACTCAAATTCCAGTAGATGCTAACAATCCCTTAGGGGATGTACAATATGAGCATATTCCTATTCCTTTTAAAACTATCAAAAAATTAAAACAAGCATGCACTCAATATGGTGGAAATTCTCCATATACTCAAGAATTGGTGCAAGAAATGGCACAAGCAAATAGATTAATACCCTGGGATTCGGATTTGTTAGCTCAAGCTGTTCTTAACTCAGCAGAATTTTTACAATTTAAATCTTGGTGGGCTGATGAAGCTAATATTGTAGCACGAGGTAATCAACAGCAAAATCCACCAGTGCCTATTACCACTGAACAAATATTAGGAATAGGTCAATGGGCTGGGGTTCCTTGCCAAGTTCAATATGATGATATTGCCATTGTACAAGTTCGATTGTGCTGCCTAGCCACCTGGCAACGAATCTCCACCCCTGGACAGGCGGTACAATCATTTTCAAAAATTGTTCAAGGAAATACTGATCCCTATGCTGAATTTGTAGCGAGGCTGGCAAATGTGGTCAACAAGACAGTAACTCCATCTGATCTTAAAAAAATGCTTATTCAGATGTTGGGTTTTGCTAATGCTAACAGTGAGTATAAAAAGGCTTTACATCCAATAAAGGCAAATGGAGGTACTTTACAGGATTATATAAAGGCATGCCAAGACCTTGGGTCTAATACATATAACGTGACCTTTTTTGCAGCTGCTATAATGGGACGTAGTCCTATAATTAATAATTTAAGTTGCTTTAAATGTGGAAAACCAGGTCTTATGAAAAAAGATTGCTGAGCCAGAACTGGTGTGAGACCTCCATCTAGCGGCAATAATAAATCAATACCAACTCATGTGTGTTCAAAATGCCAGAAAGGGTTACACTGGGCCAATGAATGCCATTCTAAATATCATAAAAATGGCAGTCTCATTAATAAATTGGGAAACTTCCTAATGGGCCTTGCTCGGGGCCCTCAGACAAACAATATGAGCACTTCCCATCCTAGCTCAAATCTACCTAGTCAGCAATGGAGCAGCTCACTCCAGCCTGTAACAGAACTTAAAGCAGTTACCAAAAGCAGTACAGCTGTTGATGCTCCCTCAGCTGAAACTAAGTTATTACTCCTTCACTAAATATACCAAAAATAAGAACAGGAATTAAAGGGCCTATCCCAAAAATCTGAACTTTGAGCCTAAGTGTACTCATAAAGAGTAGTAATCCAAAAAATACATGTTAAATATCTGTATAAACTGCTAAATTAGAGCTTAACTGTATTTATGCTGTTTGAGTTGTCCTGGCTGTTTGTTGATTACTAACAAAAGTGTTATAAAGCACAAGCTTATATATTACAGGTAACACAGATTCCAGAAAAAAATCTTAAAAACAGTAAAATCAAAGATGTGAAATGATGGAGGGCTTGAAGACAGCCATACCAAAGGAGTGAAAATTATGAGTAAAATTATTAAGCTTTATGTTTCTGTTAATGTGTCATAATTCCTTTTGTATTTGTCTGTTTGTTCCGTGTCTTTGTATATTTTGATACCTCCAGATGGTAATATTAAATTAACAAATGAAAATTATTATAAGAGCTCTATTCAAATGGCCAAAAAATTAAATAAGTGCTTATATTAATAAATAAATATGGATATTAGTTTAAAATAATAAAAATAATTATACTCAAATTAAATCATTATTCTATCAAGTTTGTTATTGTTGATGGTAATTATGTGTTGTCAGAAGTTTGCTTGGAAATAGTTTCCAAAATCATTGTGGTAACTTAAGTATGGAAGGTATATAGAATGTGCTTTTATTTTTAAAGAAAAGAAAGTACTTTTATCCTAAGATAAAATAACTAGTTATTAAAACAAAGTAAAATGTGGGACAAAACCTGAATAAATATAAAAGTGCAAAAGACTTGTAAAAAAGAAATTTTTGTCGTCAAAGCTAAGTAAAATTTAAGCAGTCTATCTTTAGAAATTTAAAAGCTTTAATGTCAAACAATAATATAAAGTTAAAGTTTTATTCTTTCTCAAAGTTTCTCAAGTCAGTAGTCTGTTTTAGTAAAAGTTTACAAAGGTTTTCTCCTAAATAGCCAGTATGCAATAAAGAAAGTCTGTTTTATTAAAATACCTTCTTGTACTTTAACCTTATCATTTCCATGGAGAAACAGGTCTTATCACTTTTAAAAAGAACACAATGTTCAAACCTGCTTTCTCAAAGTCAAATTTTAAAAAGTACCTTTTATTTCAAAGTGTCACAAATAACTTGGTCTTTTACCTAAAAAATGGTAACATACTAAAAATAATTAAGTTCATGTGATATAAGTTAAATGAAGTATTTAAAACTGTTGTATAATTAAAAGAAATTTTCTAATTTTATAAAAATTAAAGTTATATGAAAAAAAACTTCATATAAATACTTTAAAAGTGTATAAAATTCCTGAAAATATGATAATGTTTCAATATAATATTAAATAAAATATGTTATTAATCATAATTTTCAGTTATAAATTCAGAAAGAATGCAGCCATTAAAGGCTGCTGGGGTAGTGCATAACAGTAAATTATAGTAAAATAAAATAGTACCACCGCAGCATGCAGTGGTCCCAAATATTGCTAGTTTGTTGCAAAAAATTAATATCCAGTTATGTCACTATCACTTTGTTTTAAAACTTGCTAAAGCTCTCTTTAATATTTTCTTAAATAAGTCAAGCCAGCCCACATTCCCCTTTCTGTAAAGTAGCCAACAATAAATCAAGTGTATATTCAACACTGTAAGCAATAGCCCCAATTCTAATTATAATGCTAAACAACAAAAAACAATGCAAGTATTAAAATTACAAGTTAATGAATTACCCCACAGCCCAAGTAGGAAATATTAATTTGTTTTTACCTATGCCTCAAACTATGCAAAATAAAGAAATTAAGGTCATAAGAAATAAAAGTTTATTCATTGGATGTCTGTTGTTGTATAATCTACTATAGTTATGAATTATGTATAATGTACTTAAATACTAATCAAAACTTCAGTACAATATGTTGCATGCTTAAGTAATTCAATAATCTATATATTAATCATAAAGGTATTTTATTAAGTATATATATAAATCTCTTATTTTGAATTTGAACAGTTCTTAAACTAAATATCTTAAGACAAAGTTTGGTAAGTATTGTTCAAGCTTAAAAGTAAAGCATCATACAGAAAACTTTGTTAATCAGCAAACCAATATTTCAGGAAACATATTGGAAATTAAAATAGTAAGCACATCAAAGATGTTTTGTAACAAATTATAAAAGATAAAGTGCATTTCAACGGGTGTTGTATTCCTCCCTGGTGGAGCTGGCCACTCTCCCAGGGACTGATACATAAACCTTAAAATGTGCTGCCCAGGGAGTGTTGTGTTCCTTCCTAAGGAGGCTGGCCCCTTCCTTGGCAATTAGCAAAATACTCACAAGTTGACATCTATAGTATCAAATTCATTAATCCTAAAGACAGTCACCAAAACTCTAGTATCAGTTGCTACGTCAACACTTTTCAGCTAAAAGCTAAATATTGGTAAGTATATATATGAAACTTCTCTATTTATCTTTCATTCTGTAACATTGTTCAATATTAACTTAATCTTTTAATTAGTTATGTTATTTATGTTTCTCACCCTAATTGTCAGTATACTCTTATTAAACTAAACATACATATTAACATTTATCTTATATCTATCCAGGACTCTAGACAACAATAAGCCAAATATATCAGTGTATCCCCTGGTTTGGTAAGCATGTGAATGTATATATACCTATCATAAAAGTAGAAATCCTAAAATTAAAGTTATAAAAAAAAGGAGGGGGAAATGGTGAGGTGTGAGAACAATTATATCAAGCATTATTTACAATAAATTTTTTAAGCCAAAGGTCAGAATCATATACATCAGCAGCAGAGCATTTCTGGCAAAAATCAGGCAAAAATACAGAAACAAATACTAGACAACTAGTTTAGTGGAAGAATGAAGATAATAATCAATGGGAGAAGGGAGAAGTTAAGTTAGGATATAGGGTCGAGATTTTGCTCTTATCATTACAGATAAAGGAGACTAACTTTGGGTCCTGTCCAGACACCTGAAATCTAGACGTTAACAAGCTGAAGAAGCTGACACAAGAAGTAGAAAATATGGTAACTTCTAAAAGGCAGAATGTCACTCTAACACAGTTATTCCTTGCTATGCTTACCTTGACAACCACAGCAATAAGTAGTGCACCTTTACATAATTATACATCTTGGGCTTATATTATTAATTCACCTCTTTTAGAATTGTTGACTTGGGGGGACAAATCCTACCCTGTTTATATTAATCAGTCTTTTCATTTTCCTGGGCCTGTTGATTCTCACCTTCCTCTAAAACCTGAGGAAGAAGGGAAATTTATTGAAAATTTAACCTTGCCTTTTCTTAAATGACCTATCTGCATAGGATCCATTGATCCATGTATACAGCCCCAAAATCATAGTACAAAGTGATAAATGGCATATATGCCATGTTTCATCTGAGGTTGTGCTCTTTAATAATTCCTATAGAATTATAAAGAATCGGGCTCTTATAAGGATACTGAAACCTAATATAAACACAACCATAAGTTGAAAAATTAGTAATTCAATAGAAACAATTAATGAAAGCTATCATTATTTTGGGAATTTTGGGGACGTCATAAGTATAAATATGTCACTAAATTGGACTCATCAGGGAAGATTTATCCCACAACTACGGGACATTAAATTTAACAAAACTAAAAATTATTTGTGGAAATTATTTTTGGGAACTAGCCCAAGTTTTGAATGGCAAGGCAGTAAAACTAATATTACCTGTTTAAAAAGAAAATCCACTTAATTTCTTAAAGTATGTGTATGTGATCCCATTGTTTTTATATTTGCAATGGTGAGCATTAATCAAACATGGTTCTTCTGCAGCAATTTCTCCCTTTACACTTGTGTATCAAAATCTGTTTTACAGGAGATTTCTACTGTGGTTCTAATGGGAAAACGGCATCATGGAATATGACTTCTGGTTCGCCTGAATCACTGCTGGCAGTCTTCTCCTGAGAGCCAAATCTTTTGACACTTTCTACATCAGTATTTGAAAAGAACCAAAGGTTTAATTGGATTAATTATAGCTGCTGTATTAGGGTTATAGGTATTATTACCACTGCTGCAGTGACAGAAATTGCCCTACATGAGAATATCCAAACACAACAATATGTTAAAAATTGGCATCATAATGCTAGTGAGCTATGGCATAGTCAAGCATATATAGATGAGCAAATTAATAATAGACTTAATGATTTAGAGATGGCTTTTCCACAAATGGGAGATCAGGTTTATAATCTAAATTTAAAACAAGGTTTGAAATGCGATTGGAATGAAAGTGCTTTTTGTATCACTCCTCTCCCATACAATGATTCCCAGTATGAATGGGAAAAAATTAAAAACCATTCAATAGGTCATCACACAAATTTATCTATAGAAATTACAGATTTGCAAAAAAGGATTTTGAGCATGTCTCAGAATCAACTTAGTACGCTTCCAGGTAGGAATTTTGGCAATCAGTGACAGATCAATTGAATAAAATAAAGCCTTTGCATAGGTGGAAATCAACTTCTATACTTGCTAACTTCGGTGTGGTAATCATTGGTGCTCTGCTACTCTTAACTGTATTAGGAGGCATTCTCAAAGCCCTGCTGTCCTGCATTAATAGGGCTGAAAAGACCAGCCATGCCAACAACTTGATTCTGCTTAAAACCCTTGACTCTCAAACCCCTGTCCATGGCAGCTTGGCTGTTGGCCAACAATGGGTAAGACCTTCAGAGGAGGGCAACCTAAGACAGGCACAGTCACCCTGGACAAAAAACAAAAAAGGGAGAATTGTTGGAGAAGATGCTGAGAGTCAGAGCATAAAGGGTTAAGCATTCAAAAAGCATGCTTGCTGGCAGAGAGCAAATGTCTCCAAGGACACTGCATACTGCAGATATCGGTGGGAGGAGGCAGAGCAGAATGAACTCCCCACACAGATGTTATTGTCTGAATTCCCAGGAAAGTTTGTCTGGGAACTCACAAACAGGTAGTGCTCTCACGCACCAAGCTGAGAAACTAGTGAAGAACTCCCTA
>JAQZBX010094051.1:0-12077 GCA_029593785.1 Cabassous unicinctus | reverse complement strand
AAAAAAAAAAAAAAAACTAATGAGATTGAATTAGTCATCAAAAATCTCCCAACTAAAGAGAGCCTAGGATCAGATGCTTTCACAGGTAAATTTTGAAAAACATTCCAGAAAGAATGAGTGCCAATAGTGCTTAAACTCTTCCAAAAAATTGAAGTGGAGGGCACATTTTCTAATTCATTCTGTGATGCCAACATCACCCTAATGCCAAAGTCACAGAAAGATGCTACAAGAAAGGAAAAATGTAGACCAATCACTCCTATTAATCTAGATGCTAAAATTCTCAACAAAATACTTGCTAATTGCATTCAACAACACCTCAAATGAATTATACAACATGACCAAGTGGGTTTCATCTCTGGTATGCAAGGATGGTTCAACATAAGAAAATCAATATAATACACCACATTAAGAGATTAAAAGAAAAAAAATCACAGGATCATCTTTATAGATGCAGAAAAAGTATTTGTCAAAATACAGCACCCTTTCCTGATAAATACTTGAAAAGATAGGAATAGAAGGAAACTTCCACAACATGATAAAGGGTATATATGAAACACCCACAGATAACATCATATTCAACGGTGAAATGATAAAAGCTTTCCCTTTAAGATCTGAAACAAATCAAGGATGTGCACTGTCACTTCTCTTACTTATGTTAGAAGTACTTACTTGAGCACTTAGGCAAGAAAAAGATATAAAAGGCATCCAAATTGGAAAGGAAGAAGTAAAAATTTAAATATATTTGCAGATGACATGATCCTATGCATAGAAAGCACTGAGAAATCTACAAAAATGTTTCTAGAGCTTATAAATGAGTTCAGAAAAGTTGCAGGTTATAAGATTAATGTGCAAAAATCAGTAGCATTTCTGTACACCAATAATGATCAAACTGAGTAGGAAATCAAGACCAAAATCCCATTTACAATAGCAAATAAAATAATCAAATACCTAGGAATGAATTTAACTAAACATGTAAAGGACTTGTACGCAGAAATACACAACACTGGTAAAGGAAATCAGAGAAGACCTAAATAAATGGCAAAATATTCCCTGTTCATAGATAGGAAGACTAAACATCATTAAGATTTCTATCCTACCCAAACTGATTTACCAATTTAACACAGTCCCAATAAAAATTACATAGCATGTTTTACTGAATTGAAAAAGCTAAAAGTGGAATTTACTTGAATGAGCAAAGGGCTCCAAATAGACAAAGACATGTTGAAAAAGAAAAATGAAATCAGAGGAACCACATTACCTGATTTTGAACATAGTGCAAATCTACAGTGATTGAAATTGCATGGTGTTAGCAAAAGGATAGACATACTGACCAATGGAACAGAACTGAGAGTTCTGATATAGATCCTCACATATATGGTCCACTGATATTTGACAAGGCCACCAAGCCCAGTCAACTGGGAGAGAATGGCTTCTTTAACAAATGGTGCTTTGAGAACTGGATATCCATATCCAAAAGAATGAGAGAAGAACACCATCTCACTCGTTATACAAAAATAACTCAAGATGGTTCAGAGAACTAAATATAAGCACAAGACCATAAAGATCTTGGAAGATAACATAGGGAAGCATCTACAAGATCTTGTCATAGGAAATGATTTCAAGAATTTTACATGCAAAAACTGACCAATGAAAAAAGAAATAGATAAATGGGACTTCTTTAAAATTAAAAACTTTTGCATCTCAAAGGAGTGTGTTAAGAAGATGAAAAGGCAGCTGACTAAATGGGAGAAAATATATGGTAACCATCTGTCCCATAGGAACTAATATCCATGATATATAGAGAAATCTTATATCTCAAAAATAAAAAGACCAAAAAAAAAAAACCACTTAAAAAATAGACAAGTGATTTGAATAGACTCTTCTCCAAAGAAGATATGCAAATGGGAAAAAAACACATGAAAAGATACTCAGCATCACTAGCTATTAGGGAAATGCAAATCA
This sequence comes from Cabassous unicinctus, assembly GCA_029593785.1. Classification (NCBI taxonomy): domain Eukaryota; kingdom Metazoa; phylum Chordata; class Mammalia; order Cingulata; family Chlamyphoridae; genus Cabassous; species Cabassous unicinctus. Next base: position 10,115 of record JAQZBX010094051.1, on the reverse strand, counting down.
AAACTACAATGAGATATCATCTCAAACCCATTAGACTTGCAGTTATTAGCAAAAAGAGGACTACAAGTGTTGGATAGGATGTGGAGGAAAGGGAACACTTATTCATTGCTGGTGGGAATGTAGAATTTTATACCATTGTGGAGAAGAGTTTGGTGGTTCCTCAGGAAGCTAACTATACAACTGCTATCTGATCAATCAATCCCGCTGCTGGGTATATACACTGAAGAATTGAAAGCAGGGACATGAATAGATATGTGTACACCAATATTCATAGTGGCATTAATCACTGTTGTCAATAGTTGGAAACAACCCAAATGTCCATCAACAGATGAATGGATAAGCAAACTGTGGTAAATACATACATTGGAATATTACTCAGTTGTAAGAAGGAATGCAGTATTAACACATGGAATGGCATGGATGAATATTAAAGTCCTTATTTTGAGTGACGCAAATCAGACGCTTAAGGACAAATATTACATGACCTCACTGATATGAATTAAACAAATTGAGGAGACTCACAGAGCTAGAGTCTGGAAGATAGGTTTCCAGAAGAAAAGGGAGTAGAGGGTTTTGAGCGAATGCCCATATGGGCAAAATTTAAGATAAAGTGGAAGGTTGTAGTTGTGGAGTTGATGGGCATGACAGTTGTGCAGTGATGCTATTGGTTTCAGCAGTGCTGGTTTGTGAAGAGTGTAGGATAGTGGGTGGTGTTAGACTGTCCATGGAACTGGGTGGGGAGGGTTTGGGAAGGAGCTGGTGAACTCTGGGGACTTGCAGGTCTGTGGTTAAAACTACAAATTCAGGAATGTTCTTTTGGCAAGATGGAATGGGCAGGTTACTGGTGTAGGGTACGGTTATGGGGGCCATAAAGAACAGGGAACACCTGGGGCAGGCTTCTAAGGAATATGTAAGTGTTCATATTGTCATAGTGTGCTATATCAGTGGGTGTAGATCCACATATTAATCAATAAAATACTAAACTCCTATCCTGTGGAGTCATGCTACCTACTCAAATAGAGAGGCAAGAGTCTCTCAAGAACATAGGCAGGTACAAATAAAAGAAAACAGCCCTCAATATTATTGCAAGTAACTATGAATCTTATTTTTCAAAAAGTGAAACTTAGTGGACACAGGTCCTGAGGGGAGGAGAGGAAAGAATAGAATAGTTGGAACATAGGGCATTTTTTAGGCATGAGAATTGTTCTGCATGATTTTACAATAATGGATACAGGCCATTTTAAATTTTGTCAAAGATTATAAAAGTGTACTCTCCAAAATGTAAACCATAATGTAAATCATTGACCATGGTTAGGTAGCAATGCTTCAATGTTTGTACATCAATTCTAACAAATGTACCATCAATATGTAAAATGTTATCAATAGGGGAGAGGGGAAAAGGGGGAGGATGTTGTGTATATGAGAATCTCTTATATTCTGTACATGACTTTTTTGTAACCTAAAGCTTCTTTGAAGATACAATGAAGAAAAATAAGACACTGGTGGAATACACAGAAGAAATTGTCAATGTAAGTACAAAACAGTAGATCTTACAGTGATGAAAGATAGAATGTCAAAAATATTATTTATTTTTTTAATTATTTCAATTTTTTTGTATTTTATTTGTTATTTTAAAACTATCATTATTATTTCATCTTCTCATTAATTTTAGTTGGTTATTTTATTGGTTTCATTTTTGAAGAAATGATTTGGATCACAGAAGGGTCACAACTGTTGCAGGGGAATATCATTGGTGTGTGGTGTCAGTGATGGGGGATGCGTGGGAGGAGGTTCACCTGAGACATACCTCTAAGGCATACAAATGTGTTCAATAGTTCATGTGGCATTGTCATGGTGGGTGAAGATCACACAATAACCAAAATAATATCAAATTCCCATCCTGGGGAGCTCTGCAACATTATCTAATGGGACAGCAAGAGGAACCTGAGTACAGGGGCAGTGCCTAATGAAGGAGTATGGGCCATCATGACAGGCCCTTGATATTTATGACTGTACTTATGAAACTTTTCTTTTGAAATTGAATCTTAGCCTAGTATTCTATTATTCCTAAGAGTTGCTTCCTGAAAGCCTCCTTATTGCTTAAATGTGGCCTCTTTCTAAGCCAAACTCAGCATGTAAATGCATTACCTTTCCCCCAGCATGGGAAATGACTCCTGGGGATGAAACTTCCTCTCACTGAGGGATTATTACCAAGCACTAACTAGCAATGCACCTGGCAAAAGACCTTGATGAAAAGGAGGAAAGTATAATTACAAATGTGTTTTTATGGTTAAGAGATTTCAAAGTGAGTCAGGAGGTCATTCCAGAGGTTACATTTATGCACATCTCAGCAGGATCTCATTGACTGCCATAGTAAATATTGCCACAAATAGCAGGGATCCTGAGGGCTCTAGAGACATCCAGATACTATAGACAAGGAAGACATCTAAGGAATTTGGTGCCCTGCCAGTGGGCCCTACTTTGGAATCTACATTGCACAGTGTGACATAATTGGACTCATTTGTGGTTTCCCTACACATGGCTCTTCTGCACCTTTTATTTGAATCAAGAGTTAGTTCTAGATTTGATAGGTGAATATCCAAGAGACTTAATTCTTTGGGTGGTCCACGTGCCAATTGGGCTCTGAATGTCAACAGAGTTGCAACATCTATTCTCAAGTTCATTGGACTCATCCAGGGCAACTAACAAGGAGATGATGATGGACAACACTCTTCCCAAGGAACAGAGTGTGTCTGCAATGGCAAGCAAGTTAGGACCATCCATCAGCCTCATGGGATCTAAGTCTCCTCTCAATTAGAGGCAGAGTGGACATCAACAACCCAGTATCTACCGGATTGGGGAATGATCTTTGGGCTAAAGTAGATTTATAGTTATTATACTATAGACATCATTTTAGCAATGGGAGAACTATTATCATTGATGTGGAGGCAGTGGCCACCAGAGATTCTGAGGGGAGGGAGAGGTAAAAACAGTTGTAATGTGGGGGCATTTTCAGGACATTGGAATTATCCTGAATAACATTACAATGATGGATACATACCATTATATTTTTGTCATAACTTACAAAATTGTGTGGGACAGAATGTAAACTATAATGTAAACTATAATGTAAATTATAACTCACCCTTAGTGGGAATGCTCCAATGTGTGCCCATCAATTGTAATAAATGTACCACACTAATGAAGGATGTTGTTATTGTGGGAAAGTGTGGCAGGGGTAGGGAGTGAGTGAGCATATGGGAATCCCCTATATTTTTTATGTAACATTTATGTAACCTCAAGTATTTTTTAATTAGAAAAAGTATTTAAAAAAAAAGAAATAAGTGATAGAAAAACAATTGAGAGAAAAAACAAATGAGTAGCATATTTGAAAAAAATGCACTTGCAAATATTTAACTGGACTGAAAAAGAGAAAATATTTTGTGGCAGTTTGAGATTATTTATGAACCCCAAAAAGAGATTGTTTGTAAACTAATCTATTTCTCTGGGTGTGATTCACTTTGTATTAGTTTCAGCTGAGATGTCTTTGATTAAATTATGTTAAGATTAGAGCTTTGATTTGATAACTTCAGTAGGCTGTAACTCAGGGTTGAGTCCCTTTCCCTTTGGTGGGCTATAAAAGTGGACACTCACTCAAGAGGATATATAGAACAAGACACATAAGACACTGTAGATGTAAGAACTTAGTTTTGATGCTGGAGCTCTGGGGTGAGCTTAGCCATTCTCCTGATTGTTTGCTGCTGAAGGTACCAGAGCCCTGAGCAGCTGAGAAAGCCCAGAAGGAAATGAGCCCTCCAGCCTACAGTTGTGATTGGAAGAAGCTGGGCCCATGGAACCTTAAGAAGAAAGAGGAAGGCTGAACCCTCACAGACATCACCTGCCATCTTGCTTCAAGACATGGCAAATGACTTTGGGTGGGAAATCAAACTTAAGTTGGACTCTTTAGGGCCTTGAAACTGTAAGCTTCTTCCCAAAATAAATATCCTTTATAAAAGCCAAAAGATTTCTGGTACTTTGCATCAGCATCCCTTTGGCTAACTAATGCAGATGTAAATAATTAAAATAGAAAGAAAATGGGAATATTACTGCTAACTTTACAAAATCACAAAGATAGTAAGAGAATATTATGAACAACAACAACAAACTAAATTATTAGAAATAAATGGGAACATTCATAGAAATATATCAATTACCAAATTTAACTCAAGTGGAAATAGAAACATTAACAAACTTTTAACAAGTATGAAGCTTAAACCAATCAAAAAAACCCTCCACCAGAGAAAAGTGTAGAATCAGATGGCTTCACTGGTGAATTGTGCTGAACACTAAAAAAGAATGGTTACAAATATTTTTCAAACTCTTCCAAAATATTCCTAATTCATTCTATGAGACCAGCATTATTCTGTTACCAAAGCATGGTAAAGTCATCACAATAAAAGGAAATTACACGTCAATTCCGCTTAAAAATATAGTGGCAAACATTCTTTTAAAAATATTAGCAACTGAATCCAATAGCATAATAAAATATTTATGACAAAGTGGTATGAACTAGGAGTGCAGGAGTTGTTCAACAAACAAAAATCAATCAATGTAATACATTAAATAAATAGAATCAAGGGGGAAAACTACATGATTATCTCAATAGATTCAGAAAAGACATTTGACAAAATCCAGCACTGTGACTGTTTGAAGCTTTTTGTGCTTTTCCATGAAAGATCACGTTCTTAGAGCTAATCCATTTCTGAACAGGTAAACCTATTTTGTGCCAGAACTCTTGATTGGATTACTTCTTTGGGGCCCTTGATTGGATTACATGACCCAGTATGCATCTTGATCCTCTTACTGAAGTCCTTTACAGAGGACTAAAAGCAGCAGACACACAAGAAAATCTGTGGAAATGGAGAGAAGGAACCCAGGATCTCAGAGAGCAATGTGAGAGAAAGGAAACCACAGTTGGAAAAGCCAGAAGCTGAAGCAATGAGAATGAGAGGAGAAGCAAACACCTTCACGTGTCTGGCCCCTTGGCAGGAGTCCATAATCAGCCACAGCTCACCATTGGTGAGAAAGCATCTCTGATGATGCCTGATATGGAAATTTGCACAGCCTGATAACTGTAAGCTTTTATGCTAATAAATTTCCATTTTAAATGCCAACCCAATTTTGAAATATTATTCCCAGCAGCTCATAGCAAACTTAAAACAGAAATTATTACCAGAAGTGGGGTGCCACTGCTCTGTAAATACCAAAAATGTTTGAACAGTTTTGTAAATGAGTAGAGGGTAGATTTTGGAAGAATTGTGTGAAGTTTGATAGAAAAGCTCTTGATTGATTTAAAGAGACTTTTAGCAGAAATATGGACACTAAAGCTACTTTTTAAAAATTGTTTATTGGTTACAAAATCATTTTATTTATTTATTTATTTATTTATTATTTATTTATTCATTATTGCCCTCCACCTCATTCTTTTTGTGCTCACTGTCTGCTCTGTGTCTATTTGCTGTGTGTTGTCTGCTTGCTTGTCTTCTCTTTAGGCAGCATTGAGAGCCAATCCTGGGACCACCTGTAATGGAAGAGATGTTCTCAATCTCTTGCACCACCTCAACTCCCTGGCCTGCTGCATCTCTTATTGTCTCTCCTTTGTCTCTCTTTTTATTGCATCATCCCAGGAGGCCCTGGGAATCAAACTCTGGGTCTCCAATAAGGTAGATGGGAGCCCAATTGCTTGAGCCACATCTACTTCCCTAAAGTTACTTTTGATGAAACCTTAGACAAAAATGATGACTGTGTCATTGCAAACTAGAAGGAAGGTGAACTTTGCTTTAAAGTGGGAGAGAACTTGACAAAATTGACTCCTGATGTTAGATAGAAGACAGAATTTGAAAGTGTTTTTTTGAGGATATTTAGCTGGGGAGATTGCCAAACTAAGTGTAGAATGTGCAACCTAGCTTCTCCTTGCAGCTTATAACAAAATACAAGATGAAAGGTAAAAGCAGAGAACTGAAATCCTGGGCACAAAGAAGCTGGAAATTGATGGTTTGAGAAATACAAGCTTCCAGAAAATGAGTCTGAAGAGTATAGAGACACATGTGAGGATTTAACTGAACATGGAATGAGCCAGTCTTCTTGGTGTAAGTCAGGATTGTAAATGCAGTTATCCAGGAAGGTTGTGTGGAAAGTCTTATTATCTGATGACTTGAAAACTTTTTTCCTGCATGATAAACCAAGTTTTTTTGTGAGATCTGTATGAATGAAACCACTGTCAGCTGGGGAAAAAAAGGGACAGAAACTGGAGAGAATGAAGGAAAAATGACTTTAAGGGCAAAACCATGGAAGCTGATGTCTGGATCTTCTCAGTCCAAGAAAGGGACCTCATCCATGTGTGCAGAAAGTGTGAGTCTGCCCCAACGTTGGAAGAGGGTGGGTCTTCTGCCCTGTAGTTCAGGGAGAGTGTTGCCACTTCAGACTTTTGAGAGGGTAAAGCACATTCAGCTGGAGGCTGGGGAGAGTTGGATCACTATGCCACTACTCAGAGGGATTTGGGCCTGTGAGGACTCAAGGGGAAGAAAGCATATTTCTACAGATGACTCTCAGACTTTGAAAGTTAATGAAGTATGCCCTGCAGTTTTTCAGAATTGTTTGGGATACATGATAACTGTTTCCTTCCAATTTATCTGGATAGTAATGGAAAAATTTATCTTGTGACTGTCTCTATATATTGGAAGTTGATAACTTGTTTTCAAAGATTCACAGGTCTACAGCCAGAGGGGAATTTTGAACCAAGACAGATGGCAAACCCATAATTGATTTTTAGGAAATTTTGTATTTAGCATTGTTACTGAAATGACATAAGCCTTTTGAAATATTGTGGTGGATTAAATGTATTTTGCATATCAAATTATATATCTTTTCAGGATCTAGAAGGTGAGAGGTGACAGTCTGAGATTTTTGTGGATCATAGAAAGGATCATGTTCTTGGACCTAATCCAATTCTTTGGGTGTGGAACACTTTGATTGGAATGGATTCAGATCAGGGGCCTTGGATAAGATGACTTCTGTGAGGCATAACCCAGAGTGGGTCTTGGTCCTCTTGCTGAAGTCCTTCATAAACAGAGGACTGAAAGAACAGAGAAATGCAGAAAAAAGTGGCAGAGACAAAACAAACAAACAAACAAAAAAACAACAAAGAGGCTGAAAGAGTGGTCCCAGGTCCCAGAGACTGGAATAAACACAGCACAGAGGTTCAAAAAGAGGTAGCCCAGAGGAGAGGAGAGAGGTGAATCACAAGTTAGATCATCCATAGCTAAGCTTGGTTAGAAATTAGCCTGCAGCAATCCAGAGACCCAGACTGGCAAAACTGCCATTGTGTCTTGCCACATGGCAGGAGTCCAAGATCACCAGCAATTGACATTCATAAGACAGCATCTCTGATGATGCCTTGATTAGGACATTTCACAGCCTCAGAAATATAGGCTTTTAACCTAATAAATTCCCATTATAAAAGCTACCCCATTTCTGGTATATTCCTCCCAGGAGCTTTCAGAAAACTAAAATAGGTTCAATATCCAAATTATATACCAATAATTCTTACAACTCATCAACAAACAACTCAATTAAAAATGAGCAAAGTATTTGATTAGCTATTTCTCCAATGATGATACTCCAAGATCAAAATATTAAAAAATAAAATTATTGTCCATTGTGTGTTTTTGAATCTTTGTTTTCAATGGTGGAAATGTTGGAGGAAGACAGCAAAAACTGTGTCTTTTTGGGGGACTGAAAATACAATACTTACAAAGGAATAAGTAATTGATATCTCCCCCAGTCTTACTTTAATCACAAAACTTTTTTTAGTATATATCTGCAACTATATTCATGCAAAACAAAACTAAATTTAGGGAATTGTAAAAAATTTGAGTCCCTCTCAAATATAAATTTCAATTCTGATAGAGAAGGAAGTAAAATTATGAAGCACATTTTGCATGGTCCTTAAATTATAATAATTTATTTCCCCCCTACAAAAAGAAAACTTGGTATAAAATTGGCTTCCCATTTTCCTGCTTACAGTAAGGATCTTTAACTTGTTCTGCAGTGTACCTTGTGGCCTCTACCTTATCACAACCCTTTTCATTTCCTCAACTTAATAATATGTTATATTTTGTCACATCATTTATAGCCCTTTCAAAATTTCATATTGGACCATTTCCCTTTATTTTCATTTCCAAGTTTTCTACATAGAGTTTTAGCTCTCAGTCCATAGATTATGTGTCTTGTACTCTGCTATAACTGCAGGAGCTAGAAGTTTCCTTGTTCAAAGAAATCTTTCAAGACTATTTATTGAATGAATAAAAGTATTTGTAAATAACCTCACACAATAGGAAATATCTCTTTATTCTCCATTTTATGAGGGTTTAAAATTGAGTCTGGTAAATCCAATGAAATTGAACAAGTCCTGATTAGATCAAGTGTACATTTATTCAGGGTGTATAAGCTGGAATGTAGTTCTGATTAGAGTTATCAACTGTTTTTCTTTTTAGAAAGATAAGAAAATTATAGTAAGCATTTGACCAGAGAAGAAGACATTGGGTTGTTTAGCTTTGGGAGAAGAGAAAGTACTCTTTTCCTGTGGAACCTTCCTCAGAATCTAGTTGGCATCACTATCTTCTACAGTTTCAATTCTGTTGAGTATTCCATAAATTCAATGTGAGCCAGATTTTCAATTCTCATTTTATAAGTACTATCAATTTTTATACATTTTTCCCTATGATAGACACTTTCTTAAAACGTTAAGTTTTATTGAAGTCTCTGTTTATTTCCCCAATTTCCTTCACTTTCTTATGCATTTTGGCAAATCTTATTTAAAGAAGAGAATTTAAGTTTCTATCTTAATCTTCTATCACTTCAAAACATCCTCCAGTGAAATTTACATCTTCTCACCTTAAGTTCACTACAGTTGATAGGCAAGTTTTTAAATATCTCTACATCCACTGAATGCTTTTTCATCTTACATGATTCCTCAACAATTTCCTCTATATTCCAATCTCCTCTGGTTTCCTAGGACACAACACTATCCTGGTTTTTCTTTTTCTCTGACCAAGCTTTCTTGGCATTTGAGGAATCATTCTCTAACATTAAATGTAGGGAATTAAGAACTTGGGGAGAAGAAGCAGCAAGATGGTGTCATTTAACAGGGCACTCTCACACAAAATGGCTGAGTGGGGGCAAGATCCTGCCAGAGTGAGCTCTTTTGGAAACCCACAGAACGGGGGCTTCCGGGCATCAATCTGGAGGGAGCTGGATGAAGAGATAAATTGCTAAAAGTAAAACCATGAGTTTCTGGTCCCTGTGGCTGGAAACTGTGGACAGCTAAACCCCATCCTCAAGGCAAAAAGCTGCTGTAAGCCCCAACTCCCATTGCTGGCCAGCCAGTGGGAAAGAGAGTTCTCTAAGAGTGGGAGGGTTCTGGCAAAGGGTGGAGAGGGGTTTCCTTTTGGTGGGTTTGGTTGCCTGGACCCCCTTTGAGCTTTGAGGAGCTTACCAATTGGCTCAAGGTGGCACCTGGAAGAGGGGAGAGGTGAATCTGCTGAGGCAGCCTGATTTACCTAAACATCCTTGGATAGTGAAACTTGCCCTAGGAGAGGGTGGAGTCAGTCAATTGATTAGTCCCATGCTGAAAACTCTCAAAATTTGAACTCCCCTAAGGGAGGTAGGCTATATGAAGTGCTTAATGAGCTCCCAAGAGCCAATTTAAGGTCCCCTGGGAGAAGGGGGTTGTCTGGAAGATATTTGAGAGGCATTTCTCTGCAGTGAGTTCAGTCACCAGGGTCCCATTTGAATTTCAAAAGGGAACTTAACCTGACCAAGAGAGCTGAGAGGGAATCCCCTCACACAGGCTATTGTGTCCTGCTGCCTGGGGAGAAAAAGCAATAAGAAGAGAAAGGGAGCAGGAACAGACTCCTAAGCAGCAGGAATCAATGCAACTGCCAAGAGTCAAACCTGCTTAAGGGAAAGTGACTGGATAGCTGTCTGCAGAGCTAACTGACCAAACAAGAAAGTTTAACTCAGTGGAAGGATTTTTGCTTTGAATATGTGAAGAC
>JAQZBX010094049.1:0-12075 GCA_029593785.1 Cabassous unicinctus | reverse complement strand
CACATTGCTGAACTCATCTGTTAGTTCTAGTAGCTTTGTTGTGGATTTTTCAGGAGATTCCAGTTATAGGATCATATCATCAGCAAATAGTGAAAATATTATTTCTTCCTTTCCTATTTGGGTGCATTTTATTTCTTTATCTAGCCTAACCGCTCTAGCTAGAACTTCTAGCACAATATTGAATAACAATGCTGACAATGGGCATCCTTGTCTTGTTCCTGATCTCAGCAGGAAAGCTTTCAGTTTTTCACCATTGAGTACAATGCTAGCTGAAGTTTTTCATATATGCACTTTACCACATTGAGAAAGCTTCCTTTTATTCCTATCTTTTGGAGTGTTTTTATCAAGAAAGTGTGCTGTATTTTGTCAAATGCCTTTTCTGCATCAATTGAGAGGATCATGTGATTTTTCTTCTTCAATTTATCAATGCAGTTTATTACACTAATTGATTTTCTTGTGTTGAACCACCCTTGCATACCTGGGATAAAACCCACTTGATCATGGTGTATAATTCTTTTAATGTGCTTTTGGATTCTGTTTGCAAGTATTTTGTTGAGGATTTTTGCATCTATATCATTAGAGATATTGGCCTGTGTAATTTTCTTTTTTTGTAGTATCTTTATCTGGTTTTAGTATTAGGGTGGTGTTGGCGTCATAGGATGAGTTTGGTAGCTTTCTTTCCTGTTCAAGTTTTTGGAAGAGCTTGAGCAAAAGTAGTATTAGATTTCTTTGAATGATTGGTAAAATTCACCTATGACGCCATCTGGTCCCAGGCTTTTCATCTTTGTGAAGTTTTTGATGACTGTTTCGAACTCTTCAGTTGTGATTTGTTTGTTGAGTTCTTCTGTTTCTTCTAGGGTCAGTGTAGGTGGTTTGTGTGTTCCTAGGAATTTGTCCATCTTGTCTACCTTGTGTAGTTTTTTGGCATACAGTTTTTCACAGTATCCTCTTATGATCTCTCTTATCTCTTGTAATTCTGGTCTTTTGGTAACATGTTGTATCAGTTTTTGTTTGTCTCTGAAGACTTTGAACTCATCCTCATTTTTGAAGGACAGTTTTGCCAGATAGAGAATTCTTGGCTGGCAGTTTTTCTCTTTCAGTACCTTAAATACATCACACCACTTTCTTCTCACCTCCATGGTTTCTGATGAGAGGTTGGCACTTAATCTTATCGAGTTTCCCTAGTATGTGTTGCTTTGTTTTTCTCTTGCTGCTTTTAGAATTCTCTCTTTATCTCTGATATTTGACATTCTGAATAGTAGGTGTTTGGGGGTAGGTCTATTTGGATTTATTCTGTTTTGGGTGCGTTGTCCTACTTGGATATTGATATTTATGTCTTTCATAAGGGTTGGGAAGTTTTCAGTCATTATTTCCTCAAAAATTCTTTCCTTCTGGGATACCGATAATGCGAATGTTTGTGCATTTCAATTCCCTGAGACTCTGTTCCATTTTTTCCATTCTCTTCTTTTTCTGTTCTCCTGTCTTTTCTAGTTCAGATATTTTGTCTTCAAAATCACTAATTCTAACCTCAAGCACTTCAAAGCTGCTCTTATGTGCCTCTAACACATTTTCAATCTCATCCATCGTGTCTTTCATTCCAATAAGGTCTGTTATTTTTCTTTGCAGCCTTTCAAATTGTTCTTTATGTTCACCCAGTATCTTCTTGATATCCTTTATTTCTTTAGCCATAAAATTTTTAAATTCTTTGAAGTTATTTAGGAGAGTTGTGTGATTATCACTGATTAATTGTCTTAAATCCTGTATCTCTTCAGGATATTTGGTTAGTTCTTTTGGCTGGGCCATCTCTTCCTGTTTCCTAGTATGGGTTTAATATTTTGCTGATGTCTAGGCATTTGAATATGTTGGTGAATTTACTCTGATGGCCAAGTTCTCTCTCTTGTCTATTTTTTTTCACAGCTCTTCTTTGATATTTGGTTCAACTTATTCTAAGTCTTTAAAATTACCCAGCCTAAGTTATCAAAATTGGGCCAGGGACTCACTAGTGGGGTGCAGATTCTCTCCCAGGGGTTAGAATACAGATAGGACAGAAAACAGTTTTTGCCCATGCAATTTCGCAACAGGCCAGCAGATGGCGCTAGTCAGCACACATTTCCACAGAGGTGTTTCAATCTGGGCTTTCCTGTGTTCTAGGGAGGAAGATGTCCGCTCCCCTCTCAATCGTCTACAGTGTGTCAGGGCTTTTACCCCAGCTTAATATCTTGGGGGTGGGAGAGGGAAGCCCTTCCCGGCTGCCACGGGGGCTTGGTAACTCATGTTTGTTGTTTTGGCTTCTTCGTCTGTCTGTCCCTCACCCTCCTGGGAGTTGTGTAGCACTGTCCTGGTCTGCTGACCCCCAAAGCAGATCCCTCAGACAGCTTTTGCCTCTTTCTCCACTGTTTTTGTGAAAGCATTGCATTCTGCCTCTTAGTGTACACCATCTCCTCACAATGCCCCTGCTTCATATTTTCATTAGTTTACTTTTTAATGGTACAGGTGTTTAATTTTCCAAACAAGATTGATTTTTTAAAAAAATGCTGATTGAATTACAATACTATTTAAAATTTGAAAAAATTTCTAAAAACTGTTTCTGGAATAAACTAGTAATTTATTTAAAACAATTAAGAAAATAGGAATTGTAGCATTGTTATCTCTTCTAAAATATGCTGATTCTTTCACTATTTCTAGTGATTCTTCCCCCCACCCAGGCAAGCACTGAAAGATGAAGGAAGCCAATTTTATGAGATCTTTGTGCCTATTAAAACCGTGTTGGTAGCTGGCTGGAAAAGCCATTGTTCTCAAAATAATTGCTAGAGTGAATGGATTTGTTATCCATACTGAGGGGCTATTTCTGATTATGCTACTGTCTTTTTATGGGAACATGTACAAGTCACTTGACCTTTTATGTTTAATTTACCTAGCTGTGCAGTAACAGTAGTACCTGCAAGAATGTATCGGAGAGAATCCCTGTAGGATCTGTGCTCATGCCTGGTAAGTTCCTGAACCAAGGGGATGTGGTGAAGATGCAGCATTACCAGTCTTCTCTGTCACACACCTGTTCTAAGAACTGGTTCATTGCTGTCCTGTTGCCCATAGTCTTGACAAAGCCATTTTAAAGGATGTTAATTAAAGGGTTGGAATTATAACGAGGAGTTCTCACACTGCCAGTGTGCTCAAGAATCCAATCTGAAGTGCACAGATTAGCCAGATATGAAATCAGGGCTGGAATATGGGGAGCTGAGAACTAGCACAATGTGATAATTTTCAGGAACTTTAAGTGCAATTTCTTGAAAGCATTTCAACTTCAGGTTTCTTAAGCTTTCTATTTTTGAGTTACATCAAACTCAGAAATATCATGCCAATGGTGACGCTATGTTTAACTGAGTAATCAACAACTACTAAAAAAAAAAAAAAAAGTCAACTTTTTTTAGAGTGGTTATCAAAAGTGAGAAAACTAGAGAATTATTGTTCAAATGAACTTCTGCATTTCAAAGCAAACCTAATAAAGGAGGAAATGAGGTAGCAAGGTAAATTTCATCTCTAAATAAGGATTCAGATCAATTGAATCAAACTGAAAGAAGTTCTGCACAGATGTATTTGTTACTTATTCATTCTGTGACTTCCAACCCCCTTTACAATATATCTAGTCATTCAGAAGTCAAATTACCCAGGTTGCAAACGAGAGGATAAAGGGAGGGGGACAAGGCATGCAAAAAGAGAAAAAAAAGATAGGAAGAAAGAGGAAATTTAGAGAAAACCTTTTTCTCCTTTCTCAAAAAAATATAATACCTTGTAAAGAAGACAAACGTAAATATATGGGTACTGAATATAAGCATATAAGTACCGAGGACAAAGGCATTAGCTGCATTATAAACTTCTTTTGGTAGTGTATGATGAGGTTATAAATTATCCATAAATTATACCATGAGACAAAAACATTAACATTGTCATATCCATAAAGCACTTTAAAGTGCAATTCTAGTATAATGTAAAGACCCACTTCTCACAATCCAGTGCAAAAGAAATCTCCTTATAACTAAGTAAAATCATGATCTAAATACAATATAAAATAAAATAAAAGTGATTTGCATGTTCACCCCAAAATATCTAAAGAACTCCTGGTGTTTGCCAAGTAATTCTCTAGGCATCAGGGTTATAATAGTGAACAACACACCCTCAAGGAGCTTACTTTCAGGAGATAGAGGAGACATAAACAAGCAAAATATACAGTCTATCAAAATGTGAAGTGCTAAGGAGAAATAAAGCAGAGAATGGGAGTACTAAGCACCAGAAGGAAGGAGGTGCCATTTTAAATCAAATGTTCAGAGACCATGTTAGTAGAAATTTATAAGGCAGCAGAAACAAGTTCAAAGTCACAAAGCAGGATTATGTTTCTTGGCTTCAAAGCTCAGCCATGAGGCTAGTGTGGCTTGAAAAGAGTACGTGAGGCAGAAAGTGGCCGTGGGGTCAGTGAGATGGGTAGAGGGGCTAGAGGGGCAGGTCATACTGGGAGGCTTTTGAAGCCAGTGCCAAGATTTGACTTTTGCGCAGAAACCAGGAGAAACCATTTCACACATCTGCTCAAAACCAGAAATCAGAAGGTTTTGAGCAGATGTGTGACATGATGAGCATTATATTTTTAATGGTTCATTGCAGCTGCTGTGTTGGGATGAGATGAAGGAATATACAGGTGTATGGGAGCAGAGAGAATAACAGAAGCCTACTGCAATCATCCAGGGAAGAGATGGTGGTGTTTTTAGACCAGGTGGTGGTGACAGATGTGGAGAGATTCTGGAGTGCATAGTGCCAGGAGAGGAAGGGTGATGGAGGAGGCTAGAGAGCAGAGCTATGCAGTTGTCAGCGTCATGGGCTCTGGAGAGATCTGAATTCAAATCCCTCCTTTCACTACTTGTTAATTATACCAACTTGGATGAGTTGTTTAGCTTCTCCAAGCTTCACCATCTTCTTCTGCAAAATGAGGTTAAATATAGTATTCCATTAATATTGTTGTGATGATTAATTGAGGCACAGCACCTGATACAAAGTAAGTACTTGATAAATGTAAACCAAAATAATAGGAAAAGTAAAGGTAATCATAAAGGTCTGCTAAGCCACGTTAGTGAGAGCATGCTCGGTTCTTTTGGAAGCTACCAAAATGTTTCATTAAGGGACAGACACAATCAGATTTGCATTTGAGAAAAATCCCCTTGACTTTCCTAGGGAGAGCAGACTAAAAGGGACTTGTCAAAGGGACAGGGGCTACCTCAGCAGACCAGGCAAGACATGAGGACGGCAGCAGAAGGCACCCGGCAGTGTGAGTGGGAAGGCTGGGCAGCTGTGAGGGGCATTTGGGTGGGACTGGCGGACATGCTGTCTGGGTGAGGGAGGTGGCAGGTCAAAGAGCATGCCAGGTTTCTGGCTTGATAATGGGTAAAGAATCGTGTCACCTACTGAGAAAGGAGACACAGAGTAATTGCAGAGAGAAGGCAGATGTGATTTCAAGACTAGGTTTCCTTGTGCCATCGTAGACTTGGGTTTCACCCTAGAGAGAGCAGCATGAAAAGCCAGCAAGGGTCTATCTTTCTGTCAGCCCTGGGGGGGGGATGGGCACAGCATGAATACTTTCTCGAAATGTTTGCTGAATGTATCACATTTGGAAGGTATATCCCTTGGTGTAGCAGTCTGGTATTATTTATGAATTCCAAAAATACATATTGGATTATGTTTGTGAACTGGCCTGTCAGAGGTTTCGATTTTACTTGATTAAATTATGATTAGGGCTTTGATTGGGCCACATCTGTAAGATGTTGAGTCCCCGCCCCCTTGGTGGGCAGGGACTCACAGAGAAAACGACAAGGCACAGTATTTAGTTGGAGTTTTTTGATGCTGTAACCCTAGGACGTAACACACAGAAGAACACAGAGGATTTGAGATACCTCCTTAGACAGGACAGAGGCCCTGGGAAGAGAGCTGAGCCATTCACCTGATAGTTTGCAGCTGCAGAGACCAGAACCCTGAGCAGCTGAGTCCGGAGAGAACCGTGTCCCGGGAGAGAGACAAGACTTATCCCAGCCTACAGCTTATATTGGAAGAAGCTGGGACCACGGAGCCTTAAGAGGAAGAGGGAGGCTGAACCCTTGCAGACGTCGGCAGCCCTCTTACTCCAACACATGGCAACAGACTTTGGTGAGGGAAGTAACTTATGCTTTATGTCCTGATCACTGTGGACTTCTACCCAAATAAATACCCTTTATGAAAGCCAGCAGATTTCTGGTATTTTGCATCAGCACCCCTTTGGCTGACTAATACACTTGGTTTGTGTCAATGGCAAACATATGGGAGTGATAAACTATAAAAGCAAGTTAAATAAGAAGCACTCCTCGAATCAGTGATATACTCAGTAAAACAAGGAGTGAGGGAGGGGAACAATTTCAAGGAAAACTTGCCCAAAGAAATTGTTTTCTGTTAAAACTACATAGACGTATGTCTGCTTATTCCTTTCGGAGCTCATTTGGGGGCCTCTTGCAGCATTCATTTAGGATCTGAACACTGAAGCTGTTGAATTCCAGCCCTCCCCTCCCCTCCCCTGATTAGCTTTAGGAAAGTTGATGTCCTCTCCTTCCTGTTTCAATCTCAGCCATCTGAGCATGAAGGCCGTGCAGCTCCCAAATTTAATTAGCACCAATAATGAGCTCCCGTAGCATGCCTTTACCAGATGAAAACTATAAAGCACCCTGCAGAGATGGTGCATGCTATGACAAATCTTGAGTGTGGCAGATGAAAGTCAGCTTTTGCAAACTGGACCCTGGGAATATCTCCAATTAGCCCTTTACTCTTATTGCTTAGTGATAGTGTCGTCGTGCTAAGGGGAAAGCAAATATAAATATTTGGAGCCTTAGGAAACCTTGGAGGGTGGACATTTTAAACCAAACACACACAGGTTACAATTGCTGAAAAGCAATTGTAGCATATTTGCAGTACATACAAAGTTCTCAGAGTAAGAGCTAGACCATTTGAGTTGCAATGTCACAAATGTGTTCATCTCATTCTCCCCTCCTCCAGGTTTTAGAACTGATGTTTCACTTTCATTCTGCGTAAGATCCACTTGCTGAGCTGCTCTCAATCATTGCTTCTCTGACTCTGACGGACGTTTTGGGGTGTTTCTACTTGCCAGGTAGCAACCCCACAACCTCTCCAGTTCACCTGTTAGCCCTCCACCACCCCATAGCTCTCCTTAAGAGTGCCGCCACACGCAAGCACCCCCGAGCGCTCCGGAGCCCTCAGCGCCCTGCTCCGCGAGCCCCTCTGCTGCCTGGCTTTTAGGGAACCTTCCCTTGGACCTCTCATTCTCAGCCCATTTCTGTGGGATTCCCTTCCTCCTCCTCTGATTTTATTTAGGGTCTCGTTCCTGATCCTTTTCTCTTCTCATGCCAATTGCTTTTCCTGGAAAAATTTCACCTACACTCACAATTTCAAATATGATCTATATGTTAATATTTCTATAGCTCTACCTTCCCAGCCAAGACCTTCCCGGAAATCAAATAGAAACGGCCGACTGCCTGTTGTATAGCTCCAGATCAACGGCATGTAAGTTTCTTCAACGCCAAAGGTCTAGGACAAGGTGCTTCTCTCCGCAGTCCATCCAAGCCTTGTAAAATGCACCATCATCTATCATCATCCAGCTCTCTACCTGGGGGTTATCCTGCCCTCCCCAGTCATTAAATCAGCTAGAAAAGAATGGTGCTTAGACACAGGAAAGGACAGTGGTGTCTTCTCATGGCTCCAGGAAAAAAGCCAAAACCCTCATGAGATGGGCATCTCCTCCTGCCCTGCCCCTGCCCCCTGGCGCTCCAGCCACGCCAGCCTTCTCTTCTCGGTCAGCTCAGGGACTTTACATATAAAGCTATAAGAGGTTCCCGATTCTCACATTGCCTTACAGGGCCAATGGTTACATGCCCAGGGAGAAGGTTGTGCTTTTTTTTTGTTTGGGACAAGCTATTTTTTAAATGATAATTTCATGTTGATAAAAAGCAGAGGTTAAATCCCTTTAATTTCTGAGAACTGTACTTAACAAAAATGAAAATTAGATGATAATCAGAATTATCCTGACATCAGGAAAGTGGAAAGCACAAAAGGAGGAGGGGAAGGAAATGAGAAGAGCCTGTATCTGGTCAGTGATCAGTCTGTCAGACAGAGAAGGAAGCTGAGAAGGGCCAAAGTCTAGAGACGTTTTTTTGAAACATGAATAAAAATATCCACAACATATGGTTAAAAATGATTTGGGACACTTTAAATACTTGCTTAATAGTTTCAATCAGAAACTTTGGAGCTGGGGTCCAGGAATTTGATGCACACTAACATGTGTGGACTTAACTTTAACACGTTTCTCAGGTTGTTTATCAGGTGTGTGCCAAAGCTACCTTATCGTCCAGTAGGTTTCTTCAGCATGACCTCTGATGAAGACCCCTAGATCTCATTTCAGTGACTTCTGCTTTCACGGCCCCTCTCCCCTTTCTATTTTCTCTGATTCATTCACACTTCTGATTCATACTTGATTCATTCATACTCTTAATCTAATGAATGAAAATATGCTTGCCCTGTCAATTGGTTAGTCAATTCCCACTTATGATCAAGCTTTCACTGTTCACTAAAGAGCAGAATCACAGCAATGGAAAGAAAGAAACTTCATGGGCTCTTTTTATCCAGTTAAAAACTCTGTGTGTGTTATGCTCACACACAACATGAATTAAGCTTTTAAAGTCAAACCTGAGAAATACTTAAAAATAAATGACCCCTCAGTTCTTACTCACAGGAATATTTCAAATGTCAAATACAGGAATCTTTCTGACCATGACCCATGACAAATAATGAGATATATAAATCACCTAAATCCAGGGTTGGCAAACTACAACTCATGGGTCAAATTCAGCTTTCCACCTGTTTTTTTGTTTGTTTGTTTGTTTTTTAATGAAGTTTTATTTGAGCATAGCTATGCTTGTTTGTTTATGTGTTGCCTATGACTATTTTATACCCTATAATGGCAGAGTTGAATAGCTGTAACAGAGAGTCTGGCCTGAAAAGCTGAAAATATTTACTATGTAACCATTATAGAAAGTTTGCAAACCTCTGATATAAAGTAACACTAACTTGTAAACAGTGTATAGGTCTCATACAGATGACAGAATGTTATAAATACAGACAGATGAATGTATAAAGAAACTTTTCTAGAATACATCTTTTGAACCAAACAATTTTATATTCCTAATATTGACTTATTTCATTGATGGCTTAAATATTGACAAGGGACTTTCTGGGATTTTTCCCCTACTGTGTAATTTCACATGACCACTTGGTTTTGACAGAGAAGGGGGACTTTTTTGGTCTGGCTGGAGATAACTATTTTCCTTTCTGATAATTATTTTCCTCTTAGTTTAAAAGTTTATCTACCAGCATTATTTTGTAACAATGGTCCTGCGCCTCAGTAAATATTTCTGAAATTCAAAATGAACTAACAGCCACCAAACACAAAAGCTGAGTCATCTCGCCTCGTATCTAGTACGACTTACACACTTGCCTGATTCTCTTAGGTACTAAACCAGGAAAAACTTTTCATGTCCTCCTCCATGTGCTACCACGAGCCTACTGACTAAAGAGTGTTAGCTGAATCCTTCTGTCCTGCCAACCCATCCCATCTCATGTCTGCATTGTGTCTTCAGGATAAAGCATGCCCCTATATATTTGACTTTTATTCATTGATGTTTGAGCTGGAAAAACAAGTTAATCAATAAACAATATGGGAAGATACATGCACACACACAAGTACATAAATCCACAATACGACAGAGCTTTGACATAAATGGTTTTACACTGCTGTGTTTTTACTTTGTTTTCATCAGGGGTTCATTTATAATTGATTTATCTTTAAATACTTGCTGAATACATGAATAAAAGTACAATCATTAAAAGATCCTTTTAAGACTTGTGGTAATGCTTTGTGGGTATTTTCTAAAGCAGACTTCTGTGCCATTTGTCTTTGTGTTATTGTGTTTACCATTTTACAAAATCACTGTCTCGTTAATTTTATGGCAACATAAATAAGAACAAAGCACTCTAAGCAACAATTTAACAGAAATTTATGTCACGTCACATTCCAATAAC
The DNA here is from genome assembly GCA_029593785.1 of Cabassous unicinctus. Classification (NCBI taxonomy): domain Eukaryota; kingdom Metazoa; phylum Chordata; class Mammalia; order Cingulata; family Chlamyphoridae; genus Cabassous; species Cabassous unicinctus. Next base: position 1,920 of record JAQZBX010094049.1, on the reverse strand, counting down.
TATTTCTACTGAATTAGTTCTTGCTCCTCACAGCTCTCTAGAGATTGGTAAGAAGAGCCTCCACTGCTGTCCCTGATCTGGCCCACCTGCCGCCTCAGCCCTTGATGGAAGCCCCCAGCACCCACCCACGCACAGAGCACGGGGCCAGTCCTACCTCTGCTCATGCTTCTCCTATGATGACAACACCTTCTTCTCTCTTCTGCTTATCCAAGTCTTAGCAACCCCTTCACAGGGCCTTAATTAATAAACCCAGCCAATATGAACCTATTTCCTTTGTAGGCATCTACAGCACTCACTGACCTTAAGAGTCACTCACCTACTCAGTCACTTGAAAATGTTTATTGTATCAAATACAGTACAATGCATGGGGAAACACATTCATGAATGAAACTTAATCCTGCCTTTGTGGCGTGTGGAGGCTAGTGAAGGAAAGAAAGCAGTAACCAGTGCACAACTCGGTGCCACCTGTTGTAGGCCAGGAGCCAGCACAGCCTGTGAGGGCACAGAAGCTGCATCCACCCCGCGCTGCGCTCTGCGTGCCTGGATTTGCACCTGAGTTGGAAAGACCGTGGGAGAATGGAGAGTTCCAGTTTGGATGTGGTAAGTGTGAGATGCTCCACCAGACATTCAAGTGCAGATGTTGGAGCTAAAGGTCTATTCAGAGGAAACGTCCATGCTGAAGGTAAAAATGGGGATTTACCGTGGCACAGACTGTGTTGAAGACATGCAGCTGAGTGAGAACACCTAGGGCACGAACGCAGATTGAGAAGATAAGCTACTCACAGAACAAGACCAAGAGCACTCTGGCAAAGCAGGAGAGAGGACTGGACACCAGTAAGGGGCAGAAAAGCCAGGCCAGTGGCAGGGCAAAGCCAAGGGAAGAAAGTGTTTCAAGGAGAAGGGAATGTTAATGGCAGGTCAAGTGAGAAGAGGACAGAGACTGACCGTGACACTGAACACAGCACTGGTTCCTGGGGACCTTACCAACAGCTGTTGTGGTGGCACGGTGAGGATGAAAGCCTGGCACGAACGGGCTTAGGAGAGAAAGGAGAGGGAAGACTAGGAGACAGCAGAGGACTTGGGCAGCGGGTTAGAAATTTTGTAGAGAAGCCGATTTGCATGCTTGCACGTGGAGGGAGGGATGGAGTCTGGAGGGAAATCGATGTCTCTTGTTCCTGACTCTCCGCCCTCTCTGCCACATGCCCCCTCCTCAGGCACTCCTAACCTGGGATCCCCAAGCACCCCAGATACACACCCTCCACAGGGCTTGCCACACTGCGGGTGCTTGTTTTTGTGTCTTCCTTCTGTGAAAAACAGTGAACTCCACGAGGGGAGAGACCGTGCCTCACTTCTTGCATCCCACACTCTGCACGATGTGGACACCCACTGGCGTCTGGGGAACGGGGAGAGCGCACGCCGGAGAGGAACACACAGCGTGATCTCCAGGAGGGGGACGTCCCTGCTAGGATGGGAGCCCATGGAGGGGTGGGATCTTGGTCTTTCTGCTCAGTACTGTATCCCCAGCATCGAGAACACAGCCAGGTTACGGCAGGTGATCAACAGATATGTGCTGAACTACGAATGTATCTAGTGTGGGAAATCATGAAATGATGCTTCTGAAGACCCTTGACATTTACTAGCAGCGCTGAGGAGGCAGGATGTGCAGGTGCGGGGTACATGTGCAGAAATGTTTGAGTAGAAAATCAACCTTTATATTATGTTATGATTTTTACTGAAAATGTTTGCTTTTTCTTACTACAGAAAGTGTATGGCAACAGATATGGCTAAGAATTTTTATCTGGTGTCTGACTTAGGCATTTGTTATTTCTAAGCTGCATTAGTGAGGAAGGTCTACTAATCTAAACCTCTATCACATCACCAGTAACTAATATTACTACAGAAGAGTTCATTCAATAAATT
>JAQZBX010094048.1:0-12084 GCA_029593785.1 Cabassous unicinctus | reverse complement strand
TTCTGTGTCTGCTTGTTTCCCTTTGTTGGGTCGTCTTGCTGCGTCAGCTCACCGCGCCATGCAGGCTGGCTTGCCTTCACCAGGAGGCCCCGGGAATCGAACCCGGGGCCTCCCATATGGTAAACGGGAGCCCTATCGATTGAGCCACATCCGCTTCCCTCTAATAACTTTTAATAGGTGATAGTGTCCTAAAAGAAGAGGCGTTTTGTCTACTAAGTCTATCGTCTGTGTTATTTCTGTATTGGTTTTGAATGATTGGTTTTTCTATTCATTATGAGTGATGTTTTTCCGCTTTTTAGCATGTCTTATAATTTTTTGATTGATGCCAGTTTCCTACTGCTTATGTAACAAATTACTGCCAAACTTAGTGGCCTAAAACAACACAAATTTATTTATTATCTTACTAACTTTATTATGGAGGTCAGAACTCCACAATGTGTCAGCAGGGCTGTGATCCTACTGGAGGCTCTAGTGAGAATCCATTTACTTGCCATTTCTAGCTTCTGGAGTCTCTCTGCATTCCTTGGCTTGTGGCCTCATATCACTCTGACCATGGCTGTCATTGTCGCATCTACTCTCCTTCTGCTCCCATTGTCCTGTCTTAGTGAAAAATGCCTTCAAACTGCTGAGAAAATAGCTATCAATCTAGAATTCTATACTACTGAACTAGTCCTTGAAGAATGAGGGCAAACAAATATTGATGGAATTTTTCATCAGTAGACACTTACTAAAGGAAATTTAATGAATGATTCCAGATATAAGGCCTGAGATACAAGAGAGAATGATGAGCCAAGATATTGGACAATTTGTTGATAAATACAAACAAACTTTGATATATAAAATAACAACAATAATAATATCAGACAAAATTTAAGAGCTTAAAATAAAAGAAGATATAAGTTTTGATAGAAAAAAATGAACACAAGCATGAAACAAAAACATGAAAACAATAGCAGAAAAGTCAGAAAGGGGATAATTGAATTAAGTATCCTAAGACCTTGTATTATTTGGAGGTAAAAATATTGACTTGCTTTAGATTTTGTTTGTGTGTGTGGGTATGGGGGATTGAACCCAAGGCCTCATACATGGGAAGCAGGCGCTCAACCACTGAGCTGCATCCGCTCCCCAATGAGAGTTGTTTTTTTCATTTATTTGTTTCTTTGTTTTTAAGAGTATTGGGAATCGAAACTGGAACCTCATATGTGGGAAGCAGGCACTCAACCACTTGAGCTACATCCACTCCCCTTTAGATTTTTAACATGATAAGTATGCATGTTAAAATATATAGATTAACCACAAAAATAATAGAAATAGAGTATGTAACTTCGAAAGTAGTAAAGGGCATAAGAAGGAATAAGAGAAAGAGAAAGGGGAAAAACCCTCAATCTAAAAAAAGGACAATGTAAGGATGAAAAAAAAGAAATTGAAAAAAATAGGACATATAGAAAATAAAAAGGTGTAGAAACAATATGAAATATATCAGTAATATTAATAAATGTAAATGGACTAGATTAAGTTAAAAGTTGCTTGACTTGATTTAAAAATTTAGCTATTTGGTATTTATAAAATACACACCTAAAACAAGGACACAGAGAGATGGAAATAAAAGAAGGAAAAGATATACCTGTTAAATAAAATAATTAAAGAAAGCTATTTTGCACTATTAATATTAGGCAAAATAGACATTAAGGCAGTAAATGTTTTGGAGATAAAGAGAGGCAATACATAATGATAAATATTCAGGTTACCAGAAAGATCTAATCGTAAACATATATGTATCTAAAAAAGTAGCCTCGGGAAGGGGATGTGGCTCGAGTAGCTGGGCTCCCGCCTACCATGTGGAAAGTCCCAGGTTCAGTTCCTGGTGCCTCCTGGAGAGGATGAGCAAGACAGCAAGTTGACATGACAGGCTGGCATGGCAAGCTGACACAACAAGATGACTCAGTGAGATGACACAACCAAGAGACACAGCGAGGAATCACAATGAGAGACACAGCAAACAGAGAGTATTGGTGGCTCAAGTGATTGGGTACCTCCCTCCCACATGGGAGGCCCTGGATTTGGTTCCTGGTGCCTCCTAAAAAGAAGATGAGTAGACAGCAAGCGCAAACAACAAAGGGGGGAGAAACAAATAAATAAAAATAAATAAATCTTTAAAAAGGTAGCCTCAATATATATAAAACAAAAGGAACTACACAGAGATGATCAAATCCAGTTGTTATGATGAGAAATTTTAACACTCAGTAGTTGATAGATAAAACAGGCAAAACAAATTAACGAGAATATAGAAAATTTGAACAGCACAATATGTAAAACATTTCACCTAACAATTAGAGCACACTCATTCTTTTCAAACACACATGGAAAATTGTAAAATGGGACGCAGATGTGGCTCAAGCGATTGAGCTCCCTCCTACCACATGGGAGGTCCCAGTTTCAGTTCCTGGTGCCTCCTGGAGAAGACAAGCAATACAGTGAGCTGGCGTGACAGTCAAGCACACAGCTGATGCAACAAGATGATGCAACAGGAGACACAAAGAGGAAAGACAATGAGAGACACAACAATGCAGGGAGTTGAGGTGGCTCAAGTGATTGAGTGCCTCTCTCCCACATAGAAGGTCCCAGGTTTGGTTCCTGGTACCTCCTAAAAAGATGATGAGTAGACACAGAGGGCACACAGTGAATGGACATAGAGAGCAGATGGCAAGCGCAAACAACGAGGGGAAGGTGATAAATAAATCTTAAAAAAAAAAAAAAAAGAAAATCGTAAAAATTAATCATGAAGGAAGTGGATGTGGCTCAACCAGTTGGGTGCCTGCCTACCACATGCAATGTCCCAGGTTCGGGTTCCAGTGCCTCATAAAGAAGACAAGCAGACACCCGCACTTGCCGCAACGAGCTAGATTCTGCACCCTGCTGCAACAAGCTAGATGCCGCATACAGATGCCTAAATGAGCAGATGTCACAAGCCAGCAGATGCTGCAGCCTGCGGGGAGAGGATGTGGCTCAGGCCGTTGGGCACTCGCCTCCCACGTGGGAGGTCCTGGGTTTGGTTCCCGTTGCCTTCTGGAGAAGGCAAGCAAACAATGAGCAGACAGATCAGGAACCATCAGGAGGGGTAAATGTAAATAAATAAATCTTAAAAAAAAATTAAATTATCATGAGTTAAACCATTAAGCTAGCTCTAGCATATTTCAAAGCTTTGTTATCTTACCACATTCTCTGACACAATGTTTTTGTGTTATAAATCAATAATGAAAAGATAACTAGAAAAGTCCCTTACATTTAGAAGTATATTTTTAAAATTTCAAACAATTCATTGACAAATCATAATGAAAACTATTTAGAACTCAATAAAAAAAGCCTTCCTATCAAAACTCTTGAGTCCATAAACATGGGGGGAAAAGCTCAATTTCATTAGTAACAGGGAAATGCAAATTGAATTCACAATAATTTATTTTACACTAGGCAAAATTAGAAATTCAGACAATGCCAAGTGTCAGTGAGGTTTAGAGGAATTGTGAACACTGCTGATCAGGGTATTAAATTGGTATTATCACTTTGGAAAACAGTTTGGCATTGCCTGATAAAGTTGAATATGTGCATTTTCTGTAACCCAGGATTTCCACTACTAGATGCGTAACCTAAACTCTGTGCATGTTTACCAGAATCCAGTACAAGTATGTTCATAGCAGTATTATTCATATTAACACCAATAACAAAAACAATTACCTGGAACACCTCTAATTTCTACCCAGCGGTAGAATAGGTAAGTTGTGATATATCCATCTACTGGAATACAGCACAGCAGCTATACTCCTCAACATGATAGGTCTCAAAACCATAATATTAAACGAAAGAACAGTCCCAGACACCTACATAACAGTATGATTCTACTTAGTTAAAGTTCTAATACAGACAAAACTAAATAACATATTGCTTAGGTATACACATACATAAGTAGTAAAAGTACAAAGAAAATCAAGGGAGTAATTAGCACAAAATTCAGGATAATAGTTACCTCTGGAGAATAGGAAGGGGGATTTGGGGTGGGGCTTCTAAATACTTGGTAATGTTTTTTTCCTGAAGCATGATTGTTGGGTTACATTGGTATTTGTCTGAACATAGAGTTCCTACAATCTTTTATATGTGTGCTTTTATTTTGTGATTTATAAAAATATGAAAATATCCTCAACCTTACTCATAAGAGGAATGTAAATTAAAATTATATTGATACCAATTTTTGTCTATCATATTGGTAAAGATACAAAAATTTGATTATACTCTGAGTTGGTGAGACTGAGGTAACAGGTCCTCTCATCCATTGCTGGTAGGAATGTAAATTAATATAACTTCTGTGGAGGGCAATATGGCAACATTTGTCAGAATTACAGATGTCTATACCTTTGATGCAACAGTTCCATTTCTAGGAAAAAATAATGCAGAGATTGTGCATAGTATGATCCTATTTGTGTAAAAAATGGGTGAAGCATACAGATTTGTTTATGTATGCATAAAATATCATTTTGAAGAATACAGAAGAAACTTATAACATTGGTTGCATGTGGGATGGAATTTGAGTTCCTGGGAAATGGTAGAGAGAAAGAGACTTTACCTTATGCCCAGTATGTGTATATATTGTGTACTATGTAGGACTATACATATTATGTAATTTAAAATTAGAATTTTATTTTTTTAAAGATTTATTTATTTCTCCCTCCGTCCCCTCAATGTTTTTGCACTTGCTGTCTGCTCTCTGTGTGTTCTTCTGTGTCTGCTTGTCTTCTCTTTGGTTGGCACCAGAAACCAATTCTGGGACCTTTTGGAGTGGAGAGAGGCTGCTCAATGTCTTGCGCCACCTCAGCTCCCTGATTTTTGTGTGTCTCATTGTCTCTCTTCTGTGTCTCATTTTGTTGCGTCATCTTGCTGCACCAGCTCTCCTGCATGGGCCAGCTCTCTGCCTGGGCCAGCTTGCTTTTTACCAGGAGACCCCGGGAACCAAACCCTGGACCTCCTATATGGTAGATGGGAGCCCAATCTCTTGAGCCACATCTGCTTCCCATGAATTAGAATTTAAATAATAAGAAGGAAAGGAAAATGGCCAGTCCTTTAAAACTAAATAAATGCTACATCAGTGAGGTTTTGCTCTTTACATGGATGAATAGTTGAATGAATGAATACATTTTAGTAGTGCAAGAGGGTCAAGGAGAATACTTGTTGAGTTCTTTGAAACGAATTGCCCCATCCCCACCCCCCAAACTCTTGGCTGATCTAGTGGTCTATGTTAAACTCAAGTTCTGTTATTAATGCTAATGATCTTTTAATTAACAAGATAGTTTTATAGGGCTGTTGTCTAACAGTCCAATGGACGTTTCAAACAAAACCATTTAGCTAGGTGAATGAGAAATTTATGCATTACCTCATAGTTTTCCCTTGTGTTTCCTTTTATTCCTTTTCCTCATCTGGTTATTAAATTCCATTTAATATAATGTTTTGGAATTTCATTTCCAGATGTTAAATCTGAAAATGCTGCCAAGGATTTCAGTTCTTTGTGCAGTATCTTTTAATGGCAGGGTGCATAGAATAGGTAGGAGAGTAAGGAAACAAAGAGGTTATAGATATGTAGGAACCTAAAACAAAAGGCCCCAAACATTTTCTCATTATTTCTTGTTGCCAGGAAATAACGAAGTGCAGTGAATGAGTGGAATGAATGAGTGAGTAAATGTGCTGCTCTTAACTGTAAATTTGAAAATCCACTGTAAATTTTAAAATTCAGAATCCTAAGTTCTATTATCAGTTGGTCTTGGCAGTTTTCCATGTAGGGAAAAAATGTGAATTTACATATTTTGCATTTGCATGAGCTAGTCTTCTGTTTGGTGTCTGCCAGTGAATTAACTCCATGTTCCTCCCCACAGGGTTGAGAACGCGTGCACCAAGCTTGTCCAGGCAGCCCAGATGCTTCAGGCAGACCCATACTCAGTACCAGCTCGAGATTATCTAATTGATGGATCAAGAGGAATCCTCTCTGGCACATCAGACCTGCTCCTCACCTTTGACGAGGCTGAGGTAGGCAGTCTGAGCCCTATGCAGCTCTTCTTCCTCTCTAGCAGGGAGGGTGGTGGACTTGGAAGCTGAACATGAGCCTGGTTACCTTACACAGGTTTCGAAGGACTTACAGGTTTTTTCTAGGTCCCTTCCAAAAAACATTTGGAGAGGTATAAGCCTTCACTTCTTAGTTTCTTATATCCTAACAAAATGTGATTGTGATTTTTACAACTCACCCATTCTTGAGAAATGACTGAACCTTCCCCAGATAAAAGCTTAGGCTTATAGACCATAATGGATGATTGATACTTGTTTAGAATGAGAAAATGTTGAATAAGCTACACACCTGTATTACCATATTTCTCACTCATTGTCTATCACTTTGCTGAATACCCTGAAATATATTTTCAGGTTCGCAAAATTATTAGAGTTTGCAAAGGAATTTTGGAATATCTTACAGTGGCAGAGGTGGTGGAGACTATGGAAGATTTGGTCACTTACACAAAGAATCTTGGACCAGGTTAGTCATATCCAATTTTTATAATGAAATTTTTAATGGATTGTCCAAGTTTTTTCAAAAGGAAAGGGGTACTCTGCATATTCTCCCTCCCCCTTTTTGTACAAGATACGTAGTGATACATTGGGCTTTCAGGTGTCTCTCCTCTGCTGATGGAGCTGATGCTGTGTTTCTACTGAGGAGATGTCATTGTCTCTGAAAACTGAAGCTGCTTTCTAAAAATCCTGGCCCTGTCTAATGAATTAAACCAGACATTGCAAATGGTGCTGGAGAACGTAGGAAATACTTTTCTATTACTGTAATGCTGAAGGCCACCCTGAATTCTGACCTCTCCATTTTATATTACACAGCATTCCTTCACTGTCTGCCAGCTGGCCTGTAGCTCTTTCTGACCTCTTAGCTTGCTAATTTTCCCGCCTACTATTATGGATTCTTGCCCTAGCCCAAGGCTTCGTAATATAATCAGACCCAGAAGGAGAGGACAGCTATTGTAGTTAAATATCACTTTGAAATTATTGTTTTTGCATCTGAGAATTAAATATTCAAAATAGGTGAACAGATAGCAGCTTGTGATATTATAGACATATAATGTGAATTTGAGAGTCCTTAAAGTATGAATGAGATCAAGCAGAAGACACATCAGTTGTTTAGCTTGTCAGCATTAAAGATCACATTCCACATTATAAAAGTCTTTTGACAGAATTTTTTTCTTAAGTGAAAAATGTTCTACTTAAGTGGACTGTCTTAAGCGAAATGTTGAATTTTAAATTGACAGTATTTTCACGAGGTTCTAGTATAGTGAGTTTGTAAATTTATGAGAGTTAAGAATTTCTGTGAACCAGCATTGAAGATCACTGGGAAATGGTTTTCTTTGATGACTTTAGAGCAGTAATCTTTAAACTTTCTTATAGCACTAGAAAAAACAATTTTCCCCTTAAAAGGTAGTTTATGCAAAATCTCAACATACAGTGGAGCTAGTCCAGATGAATTAGGGGCAGCCCCACCTTTCCTACCTCCCTTTGGTACTCTTTGGTGGTCTGTGAGACAACTTAAGAAATCCTGGGAGGAGTTTGAAAGTAAAATCTTTAGAGAGTCGTATAGCACCTATGAATAAAAACCAAAGTAAACAAAGAGTACTGGCGGGTTGATTCCAAAACACCAGATGCTTTCAAACACTGTCATCACTGTAATTATTTTTATAAATTTCTTTTTGTTTCTAATTTTAAAAGTAGTATATGCTTATTTTGGACAAATTTGAAAGTACAGGGAAAAAAAAAAAAAGATGAAACAACATATCATTGTAATTCTTGACTTTTTTCCAGTCACCAGAGTCTCAGTACTAGGCTCATGTGAGATTTCTGCATAGCATAGGCACAGTGGCCAGACATGGAATTAAACCAGTACACATGGGAGCCTGGCAAAAATATTTTTCCCCTGACTGGTAATTTATTTTTTACAAACATATATTCATTTCAGTATTTTTTGTATTTGTGAATGCATTTGTGTCATACATGTGAAAACTATATTTACAATTTACATCTAATAAGTTGCTTCTGTTAAAAAGAGTAAAATTGCATTAAGCCAGAACTGTCCTGAAAAATTTCTACATTAAAAATGGTAGAGTTGTGATAGTGATTGCTTAAATAAGTAGACAATCAGTTTGGACTTTCCTAGTAATTCCTAATAGGTATAGGCAGAGAAAGCCAGAATCCTGGATTATTTCGCTACTCACCCAGTACAATTTGCTCCTTATGTACCAGGAATGACTAAGATGGCCAAGATGATTGATGAGAGGCAGCAAGAGCTGACTCACCAGGAGCACCGAGTGATGTTAGTGAACTCAATGAACACCGTGAAGGAGTTGCTGCCAGTTCTCATTTCAGGTATTTCCTGCCTGTACTTTATTTTATAGAAAAAAAATGTTAACGTGTTCTAGCCTATGAGATTCGTTTTCTTTTGCTGCTTCTTTGCATGTCCTTTAGCCTGGGTAAAAATAAAACTTGATTTATTGGGTATGACACGATGACTGTAGCCGATTGGTTGAAAACTAGTATTCATGTCTTTAATGCTCAGCCTCCCTTTTGTTTGAAACTGCCCTTCCTGTAGCCTAGTTTTGTTCTCCTGAAGCTCTTACAGGCTGTTTTGCTGGGAGCTGAAATTCCCTCTAGAAACTCTACAGTCTTGGATATATGGAAGTTGACATCTTTATTTCTGTTATGGAAAAGTAATTAGGAACTGGAATGGATATTCTAGAACATTATGTGATAAAAAATTGAACCCAGAGTCCTTTTAAGTGTTAACACAGTTTTTCCTAAAAGATACTTAATTGTTCTCTCCATTTATGAATAGATCAGATCTACACTCACCAGCTGGGACCACGTTCCCATTGGGCAGAGCCCAGAAATGCAAACCCAGTGGTTGCTCTCTCAACCAGTGAAAAGGAGTTTTTCTTATTGATTGTCTATTATGTGCCAGACATCTCGTGGTTTACATAGGTTATCTTAGTCATGTGGTAGGGAGCTTTAGAGCTTTATTTTCTAAATCTTTTGGAAGCATGTCACTGTGATACTCACCTACTGCCTATCTGCTTTGGCATTTCAGATAGTAGCTCAAAAAAGAAGTTTGAATGTAAGAGTTTGGAATGCCCTCAAATGAACTAGAATAGAAAACAAAAAAATTGTAAATAGAATCTTATAATCTTGGCAAGAAATGTGTTTTGAGGCCAACTGTTCTATGTGGCAGAAGGGTTGTTGGGAAGAAGGTTTCTTTCTAATCTGGATAACTTACTAAAGTGTTAGTTTTAATTGTTTTATGAAAAGATATTTTCTTTCTCTACTCTGTATATTATTTTTTTTTCCTTTTCAATTGTTGGAGTTAGAAAGTTACTCTTACATGTTGAGAGAAATCTGGAAGACAAACTCTACACTTTTGGATCTTCCACTGGGATTGGGGACAGCAGGATACTCCAGTCACAGTTTTACTATTTTCATCTTGTCCCATTAGGTTTGCATTGGATGTGGCCTGTGGTAGGGCCAGGATGGTAACTGAATTTAGAAAGAGATTGGATATTGCTTTAGTTTGCTAAAGGGCTGCCTATGCAAAGTACCAGAAACGGGTTGGCTTTTATAAAGGGGATTTATTTGGGGTAAAAGCTTACAGTTCCAAGGTTGTGAAATGTCCAAATCAAGGCATCAGCAAAGATGTTTTCTCACCAAAGTCATCTGCCATGTGTTGAAGCTTGATGGCCACCAATCTCTGCTGTGGTCTCTGCCTTCCCCTCCAGAATCTGCTATCTCTCGGAGCTCAGCCCTGGGCAGCCAGGCGTAAGGCTTTTCTCTTACTGGGCCTCCTCTCTCCATCTTGGCTGCTCCTCTTTCTTTCCGAGTTCAGCTGTGAGCTCTCAGGCATATGGCTCATTTTTCTCTGGGCCTTGGCTCTTTGAGCCTCTCAGGGGCTTCTCTCCTTGAGCTCACCCGTGGGTGAAACTGGACTCCTTTCTCTCACATGGCAGGATCAATATAGCGGCTTCCTTTTCCTCTGTGAGTATCTGTTTCTGTGCCTCCGTTTATATCAGACCCAGCTAGAAGACGGAGACTCAACCTGAGTCACGCCTTACTGACATAGTCCAATTGAAAGGCTCTCATACCCACAGGAATGCATTAGTTCAGATACATATTCTTTTTCTGGGATTCACAAAATTCACATTGTCACTGATATTTTGTTATTCTAGATCATCAATATATGCATGTCAAATTAGTTCTCTAATCATGTTGTGTGATGTTTGGTACATTGAATTTCTTTGAAGTGAAGGTCGCTGTTATAGGAACATTTTTGGCAGACTTGCAATGTTTGTTTTTTATGACCGTAGAAGTCCAAAGCATGTATTTAAAGCTTGGAGCATCTTGTATGAATAATGTTATTCACGAAGATTAAATTCCAAGCTTAGTTTCTGATCTTTCATTTATTTTTACAGCTATGAAGATTTTTGTAACAACTAAAAACTCCAAAAACCAAGGAATAGAGGAAGCTCTCAAAAATCGCAATTTTACTGTAGAAAAGATGAGTGCTGAAATTAATGAGATCATTCGTGTATTACAACTCACTTCTTGGGATGAAGATGCCTGGGCCAGCAAGGTAAAGTGTCATTTGGAGTGAAATTTAGCAAAATCCTGAATTCTCCCCTCCTAAGGATTTTGATTGTCTCCTGTCTCACATTTTATCTTGTAATTGTGTCTAGCACAAGAACACTGAGATATTGAGAAAGTAATTTCCTCTTGACTTTTATTTCCTGGATTACTTGCTGCCTTTGCAGATTTCCTTTCTTATCAAGGTAGAACAAATAGTCATGTGGGGTGAATCTTGGCTGAAGTCTGAGAAGTGTAGCTTTCCTTCAGGCCAGAGTCTTGCTGGTGGGGCTAGTGGAGGAATTCTGGCGTAGTGTACATGCCCCTTAGAAATGGCCCTGGGTGAGGGAGCCCTGGCAGTGCTTCGAACACTGCCTTTTAGGTGGGTGGTTGTTGCCAGGGGACTAAGTAAGATATAGAATACCCCTGTGACACTGAACCATATGGAAAACTTTTCCTTAACCAACATTTGACCCAGAGAAATCTACAGAGCTAACTCTTGGCAAGTCTTGATCATTTCATTTTCCCTAAGGAAAACATAATTAAAATAATAGGTTTCATATTTTCAGTTAGTTTGAGGAGTCCCTTAGGAAAACTTAATTAAAATATTAATTTTCATATTCATCAATTAAATTGAGGGGTCCCTTCTCTCTTTGTCTAGAATCTCTTCTTGGACTCCTAAGGTGTAGATGGATTCCTTCCAGAGCCTGTCATCAGTGGGTTGCTCATGCTCTGATCTGTTTCTCCCTGTGTAGTGACTGTGAACAAAGCTTCCAGATCTGGGGGAACAGAGATACTTGGCTTACAGTTTCCTTGTAGGAACTCAAGATGCAGGCAGTGGTGTGAACACACTGTCTCCAAGATCCAACTTCCCCATGTATGATCCAAAGGTTGTCTCAAGGGCCACCTACCCAGCCAGTAGCAGAGCTAAACACGGGAATTTGTAGTATGACCTTCCATTGGGTGCACAAAAGGGCCATGCTTGTCCCTTAGGAAGCCTGTAAGATGACGTCAAAATGGGACCTAAAATCACTTTAGCCCAGAAAGGTAATTTAAATATGCAGAATAAATTAGTCATCTTATATAACTGTGGATTTGTTTACAGAAGCATTTTCTCATTAATGTGAAGTTCTTGAACAAGTTCTAAGACTGTATTTTAAATCTAGATATTATCTAAAAATTTTAAGTCTTTGATACTTAATTTTGCTTTTGCATACTTTATAACTTTCACTTCCCTGTTATGACTTCTTTATGCATCTTTTTTTCTGTTTTCTTGTTTGTTTTATTCTTTTTCTCACATTTAGAAGGTAAGCTTTCTCTTGCCCTCCAGTTTCTTTTTTGCTTAAAACGAGAAAAAGCATGTCTTGTGAGTTGTTTTTTTTTGTTTTGTTTTTTTTT
>JAQZBX010094047.1:0-12074 GCA_029593785.1 Cabassous unicinctus | reverse complement strand
GTTTTTGATGTAATATAGGAAGGATTGAGCAAATAATGAAATGTGTTGGTGTTGGGAGCTAAGGCTCTCACTATGGAAGAAGGGACATACAATTATGGAATGGGGGAAGGCAAGAAAGACCCTGAGGTGATAAACTAGAATTGGAGGAATCAGTGCAGACTCATGATTTCTAAAAAAAAATAATAATAAAATAAAATAATATATATATATATATATATATATACACACATATATATATTTAGGTATGAGCATGCTTATGTACTATTGTGTGTGTGTGTGTGTGTGTGTGTGTGTATATATACACACATACACATACTTTATTCCTATGTGCACAGGAATGAATCTGTATGTTTGTTACATGCATATATTCACTAGGTCTTTCTGCTGAAAAGATCAAGAAGCAAAGACACCGGTAGCAATAAGCACATCTAGCACCCAGGTATCTATGTCTTACCCCTCATTAAAGGAACCAGGGCTCCTTGGAGAATGGCTGAATCCAGGGTTGGGGCTGGGTAGATATAACGTGAGACTGGGGCCTCTTGTTATGCCACAGATTAATGAAGTGCCCCCCAAAATGATGGGGCATGTCACAAGGAAGGAGATGGAAGGGAGTTCACTGACCAAATCAGGGACCGTTTGACCACAAAAATAGTAAGTATTAATAAATTATAAACCATTGAAAAAAATAGGAATGTGTGGGTCCATACCAAAAATAAATAGAAAAATAAGGAAAGAAGGAGGCATTTCCTTCAGTGGAGGGAGTGCTGGAGTTGGAAAATCATCATTTGGACCAGACAAGAATCATCTATGGTTGCTAAACTAGAGGGAAATTTTGATGAAGAGCAAGATATTTGCATTGCCTTAAGGTGTCTTTCTACAAACTGCTTATGAGTTGCAAGGGAGGGAATGGAAGAAAAGAAAAACAGTGACCGCCATGCAGAAATTGTTCCATAACTTGACCAGGTAACCAAAGTTTATATCACCAATGAGGGATAGATGGATATTGTATACCTCCAGATGATATACCCTGAAAATGACAAAATATAACCTATTCAGTAGTCCAGTCAGAATGCCTAACCTCAGTATAATCGGAAAGAAATATCTGATGAGCACTAAAAATGGAATATTCAATTTTTAAAAATCAGAGGGGCTATACTCTTCAAAAATGTAAATGTCATGAAAGACAAAGAAAGGCTATGGAAATGTTCTAGATTAAGGAAGACTTAAGAGTCATGACAAATAAATGCAATGCTGCCCCTAGACTGGATCTTATACTGACAGAGGGAAAAAAAATCCATAAAGGCCACTATTAGGTCAATTGACACAATTGGAATATGGACGATATATTAGATAAAATTTATGTAAATTTATGAAGTTTATAATTGAGCTATAATTATGTAAGATAATATCTCCATTCTTAAGAAGTATACTGTGAGGTTTTCAGAGCTAAAGAGCCATCATGTATATTACTTAGTCTCAAGCAGTTCAGACAAAAAATCCAGAGAACAAATGATAAAGCAAATGGGGTAAAATGTTAATAATAAATGAATCCCACAGTAGTAGTAGTTGGGTGCTCTTTGTACAGTTTTTATTTTTGCAATTTTTGTAAATTTGAAATTATTGCCATGTAAAACTTTATATAAAAAGCATTCTATTTATTACACAGAATTATATATCATAAATGATAACAGCAATTAGTCCTTTTCTTTTTTCCCAAACGCTGCTTCAGGTTTTCTTTCTTCATATTTTGTAGGTGGCCACAGTGTGGTGGAAAGAACCCTGAACTTAGCATCAAATGATTTTGGAAAGGTCATTTACAATCTTTTACCGTGGTTTACATATTTGCAAAATGCAGAGATTGACACACTACTGAAGCAAGGATTTCTAAATTAAAGACATATTAAGATACTGTGTAAACTCTAAAGTGTCCTACAAATTTTAGAGAGGCCACCAACCACTCATGCACTCTAAAATTGAAGTTAGAAATCTTTGGGGGGAAGAGGCTGTGGCTCAAGCGATTGAGTTCCATCTACCATATAGGAGGTCAAGGGTTCGATTCCCAGGGCCTCCTGGTGAAGGCAAGCTGGCCCACACAAGAGTGCTGGCCCATGCAGAAATGCTGGCACAGCAAGATGACGGAACAAAAAGAGACACAGAGGAGAGATAATACGAGATGCAGCAGACCAGGGAGCTGAGATGGCACAAGAGATTGAGTGCCTCTCTCCCACTCCAGAAGGTCCCAGGATCAGTTCCTGGTGCTGCCTAAAGAGAACACAAGCAGACACAGAAGAACACACAGCAAATGGACACAGAGAGCAGACAATGGGGCAGGGGGCACGGAATAAACAAATCTTAAAAAAATAAATGCAATTAAAAAAAAAAATCTTTGGGGTTATCCTTGACAAATCCCACTCAAACTCCACCCCCCAATATCTTAAACACCAAGTCTTGTTTGGTTTGCCTCATAAATAGCACTAACATCTATTCTCTTCCCTGCATCTCCACTGCCTAGTCCTAGCTCAAGTTCTCATTTCTTCCTGCCTGGATCAATGCCAGAGCCTCCTACGGGGTCTCCCAGCCACAGTATCAACCTCTCCCATCCATCCACATGACCATCTTTTTAACAGGATCTTTCATTTTTTTATTAAAGAAGTTCTGAGTTTACAAAACAATCATGCATAACATACAGGATTCCCATACATCACACCCCCACCAACACCTTGCAGTGTTGTGGAACATTTGTCTAACAAGATCTTCCTAACATGAGATCTTCCTAATGGACAAACCTTATTGTGCAATTCGTTATTCCTCTTTCTCCTTCTTAACTTTCTTTAAAGCAGTGTTTCTTACCTGTTGTGAATATAATTTGTCATATAATATCAAAGAGATCACGGACTCCCCTGAAGTCTTTCTACTGAGTCTAAATTAATAAACCCAGTTTTATAGTTTATTTTTCCTCAAGATAAAATCCCATCTCCAAAGCAAACCATGTCCTCTACATCTGAGTCCTGCCACCCTCTCCAGCCTTATGTTCCATCTTCCCTCCTTCCACTTCCTAATTTTCACAAGACTATGAACTCTTTGAAGACAGGGACAGGGACTTTTATATATCCTGAGGCCCTGGTGTCATGCTTAGCACATCATCAGTGTTCAATAAATGTGTGGTAAGTACATAAATGAAATACTAAATAGAAGTATCATTATTATTAAGATATCCCTCTCCTTTTCTCCAAAAGGCCGCTGTCAATAAACAATGATGATGTAAAGACAGGAAGAGCAATATAACTAAAATGCTGATATGATCCAAAAATTCCCTCTTAGTCATTGCTTCAATCTTTTTGTCCATCAAACATTTTTTCCCAAGTCTTAGAGAAAGTATCTTCAAAGACTGAGGCTCCTGATCCTAATGGATTCTAATGGAGATTGTCCCTAAGAGAGACAACAAATAGTACATTCAAGAATCAGGAAAGATAATTATACCGACTTAAGAAAGACCTCCCGGCCTGATTAAAGAGAGCTACATAGCAAAGTACTAGCCAAATCAGAATCTCTGCTCTGAAATTTGTAAGATACTTGAAATATCAATAGACTCCTTAAAACCAGACATGTTCCCTTACTAGTGGGAAGAGTTAGCCTTCATGAAGGCAATGCAGAAGTTTTTGCATTGTCTTTGAAATGTATTCATTATTCATCCTTAGGAAGCCTGATCATAAGAGGAATGAACAGTAGCATAGACAAAGAGAAGGCAATAATAAGGAGATGGGGAAAAAAGGGACAATTATTTGGTTAATTTTATAATTATAGAAGGTTAGAGTGAAAGAATATCCTAGTTTTAAATATGAGTTTCTTTGTTTTTTAATGTAAGAGTAATCACTAGAAGATTAGAAATGGGATGATTCACTTGCAAACAACTAGAAGGGAAAAATAGAACAAAAAAACTAAAGGAAACAATTACAAAGAGACTTGATAAACAGAAACCTACTCAAGGGAGGAATAAGTTCAAGCATGACACTATGCTTAGCGTAGTATATGTCAATGAGCTAAATATTTCTAATAAAAGAGAAAGTCTCAGGTTGAAAGCTCACTGAAAAGCTAAAAAAAGGCAGTGAGGAGTTACAGGGCCAAGATTGGGAAGAAGAGGGAAACCCTGAGGTGTGCTGCACCATATTCCTCTGAGATATCTGTTGCTTCTGGAAAGTTGGCTAAGAGGCCAATAAGCTGAGCAGTGTTTTTGACAACATCATGGTGCTAGGGAGAAAAAAATGGGAATTTAATGCCTACCAAGATGGGGATTTATAAACCTCCACACTTTGATTTGGGATGCTGAAAACACTCCTTCAAAGTAAGAGTGAATGTCAAAGACTGGCCCTAGCAGGAACCAAAGCCCAGCTTTAAATCACCTAAATTTTTTAAATTGGATGAAGATAATCCCAGAATTTTAGTATCTCTACATGACTGCCAAAACAACCTTAAATCCTCTCTTTAGGAAGACAGCATCATCCTAAGTCTCAAAATATCTGTGGTTTTTCATGTACAATGTCCAGTGCTCAACCAAAAATAACAGGCAAATAAGGAGACTAGAAAACAAAACAACATAATTCATCAAACTTGGTCTGATTAATATAAATAAAACAAACACTGCATCAAACAACTCCAAGGTTCTTTAGAAGCACCTACAAAATATTTATGGGAATAGAACATATGCTGGATGACAATGTAAGTATCAGTGAATTTCACAAGTCTAAAATCACAACAGCACTGTTGTCACATCACAGTGCAATTAAGTTAAAAATCAATAGCAAAAGAATCATGACCAAGTAGGGATTTTTCTAGGAATGGAAGTGTGACAGTTTGAATTTTGTGAATCCTAAAAAGCGAAAGATTATGTTTTAAGTTAATCCATTCCTGTGGGTGTGAGACCCATTTGACTGGATTATGTCAGTAGGGTTGATTCATGTTAAGTCTCCATCCTCTTTCTGGGTCTGATATAAAGGAAGACACAGAAAAACAGACAACACAGAAAAAGGGAGCTGCCATGTTTGATTCTGCCGTGTGAGATTGAGGACTGCAGGAAAAGAAAAGCCTCTGAGAGGCTCAAACAGCTGAGGCCAAGAAAGAGATAAGCCCTTTGCCTGGTTGCTCTCAATTGAGCTCCAAGAGAAGATAGATTCTGCAGGGAAAGGCAGAGACCTCCACAAAGATTGGCAGCCATCTTGCTTCACCACGTGGCAACAATGCCAGGATGAACAATAGCTGACTTTGGTGAGAAAGCATCTCTGCTGATGCCTCAATTTGGACATTTCATGGCCTTGGAACTGTAAGCTTTTAACCCAAATAGATCCCCATTATAAAAGCCAATAGATTTCTGATACTTTGCAGGAGCAGCCCTTTGACAAAATAAAACAAGAAAAATGGTCAACATTAGAATAATGATTAAAATAATTCACTACATTAATAAATCAGATTAAAAAAGACACATAATCCTCTTGATAGCTGCCAGCAAAGCATCTGGTAAAGTTCACACCCATTCCAAATTAAAAGAAAAATATTAATGAACTAAGATAGAAAGAAACAGTCTTGATTTGACAAACTGTACCTATAAAAATTTTTAAGAAAATCATATTAATATCAAAATGTTAAAAGCATTCCCATTAGAATCAAGAATAAGATAAGAATGTTCCTTATCATGGCAGCTGTATTAGCCAAAGGGGTGCTGATGCAAAATACCAGAAAACTGTTGGCTTTTATAAAAGGTATTTATTGGGGCCAGAAGCTTACAGTTACAAGGCCCTAAAGAGTCCAACTCATTGTTACTTCCTTACCAAACTCTGTTGCCAAGTGTTGAAGCAATGTGGCGGGCGACTTCTGTGAGTGTTCAGCCTTCGTCTTCCCTCTTAAGACTCCATGGGTCCAGCTTCTTCTGACCTCATCTGTAGACTGGCATAGGGCTTGTCTCTCTTCCCAGGGCTCATTTCTTTCCGGGCTCAGCTGCTCTGTTCTCACAAGGTCAGCTGTAAACTATCAGGCAAATGACTCATCTCTCTTCCTGGGGCTACAGGATCAAAGTCCTCTCCTCTTCTGCATCTGTGGCGCTCTCTCTTCACATGTGTATCTTATTCTGTGTTCTCCTTGAGTAATTGTCCATATATATAGCCCACCAAGGGGGTGGGGACTAAAACTGAGTCACTCTAATGATGTGGTCTAATCAAAGTCCTAATCTTAACATAATTTAATCAAAGGCATCTCAGCTGAATCTAATACAATCAAAGGGTATCACACCGAGAGGAAAAGACCAGTTTACAAACATAATCAAATATCTTTTTTTGGAATTCATAAATAACATCAAACTGCTACAGCAACTTTCTACATTATGCTATGGATTTAAAAACTTAAGAGAAAGGCATAACATATAAATATTGAAAACTAGGGAAAAAAGTCATTAACTTCAGATAATATAGTTGATTACTTTTTTAAAAATCCAAGAAAAACCGACAAACTATTAAATGTGATTTTTTACAGCTTAGTAAGGTTTTCCAGAGAAAGTACGTTAGAAAATTAATAACTTTCTTACAAATAAGCAATGACCAATTTAAAAATGTAACAGAAATAATATCCCAAAATATCACATTCATAATATCTATAGAAACTAAAATAGAGCAAAAATAAGCAATATCAATGTGAAAAAAATCGCAAAACTTAACAGAACAATATAAAAAAGACTTGACTAAATGGAGATATATTTCTACTCACAGATAAGAGGATTCAAGATTTAAACTCAATGCAATCCCAACTATAATCCCAACAGGATTTTTTATGGAATGTATAATGGTAATTTCTATGTTCATCTGGGAGACAAAAATATTTAAGATGAGCCAAGGAAATTTTTAAAAGAAAAATGATGATGGAGGAACACCTTATCAGATATCAGATTATACAAGAAAGATATATTTCTTAAAACTGTGCAGAAATAGACAAATGGAATAGAAAAAGTTATGTGTGAGACTTGAGCAGAAGATGGATGAAACTTCCAACAATGATGAAGCATGAGCTATCCAATAAAATGGCTCTCTATTTGGGAGAAAAATTAAAGTTAGATTATTATCTCAGACCTTACACAAAAATAGATTTCAGATGTAATGCAGAGCTAAATATAAAACATATAAAATGTTTTGAATAAAATATAGAACTGTTTAATTGTGACAGAAGGCTTTCTAAACAAGAAAGAAAAATAGTGCAAATCCAGAAAGGTAAAGATAAATTTAACTACACAAAAGTTAATAATTCTTTTTAACAAAGTACATCAAAACAATGTGAAAGACAAGCAAAAAAGTTGGGAGATGGGCATTGTCCATCATCATCATTTTGTTAGTTGTCCTGGGCAAATCTGATGAACTGGAGTGTAGGTGTTGCAACACTGCTGAGATTCAGGGCTCAACTGGCTTATGAATAGACCAAAGATTTAAGCCTCTGGTACATATATTTAATGAGTATAGTGCTAATTATAGGTTCAAACAAAAGTGGCAGAAGAGTCATGTACAGGAAAATTATAAATGATTCTAACTCTGTTACATTGAGGAGCATATGTTCCAAGTTAAGTTCCACTGACAGGGTGCTGAATTCCTGAGATTGTCTGCCCTCCTGATAGTGTCTAGATGTCTCTAAAGCCCTCAGGGGCAACCCTGCTTGAGGCACTGTTTACTGTGGCATTCAATGAGATCCTGCTGAGATGTGTATAAGTGTAACCTCTGGTATGACTTCCTGACTCACTTTGAAATCTCTTAGCCATAAAACTCATTTGTATTTAATATTTTCCCCTTTTTGTCAAGGTCTTTTTCCAAATGCTTTGTTAGTTGGCACTTGGTAATAATCCCTCAGTGCCAGGGAGGCTCATCCCTGGGAGTCATGTCCCACATGGGGGAGAAGGTAGTGAGTTTATATGCTGAGTTTGGCTTAGAGAGAGTCCACTTTGAACAACAAGGAGGCTTTCAGGAGGTAACTCTTAGGCAATATATAATACTAGGCTAAGTTTCAATTTCACCAGAACAAGGTTCATAAGTATCACCATCAATGTCAAGAGCCTGGCATATTGGTCTGTCCTCTTTCGCTAGGCACTGCCCGTGTACTATAGGGATCCTTGCCACTCTATTAGAGAATGTAACAGTACTTCCCAAGATGGGAATTCAATATTTTTTCAGTTATTGTGTGGGTCTCCACCTACCAAGACAACACCCCATGACCACTTCATAGTTCATAAAGTCATGTCCCAAGTTAACCCTCCCCACACACACGCCCACCACTGAGCCCCCACACCAGTGAACCTCCCCTGCTACAGTTGCGACCCTTCTGCAATCCAAAACCCCCCATAAAACAAAGCCAAAAAATAAATATATTTTCAACATATCATTTATGGAATCTAAAGCTTCTTTAAAGATAAAATAGAAATAATAATAATAAAAGTACTCCAAAATTTAAAAAAAAAGTTTGGAAAAAATATTTACAAAATTACAAACAAAGGATTATTATCCAGTTTATATAAAGGGTTCCAAAAAGAAAAAAAAAAAAAAGGTCAAAGAATATTAACAGGAAATTTGTGGATCACAAACTACTAAAGGAGGACTTCCCAGAAAATGGCATCAAAGTAGGTAGGCAGAGTCCAACTCCCTCACAAAAAAGAATGGAGAAAAGGCAAAAACCTGTCTGAGGGAGCTGCTTTGGAGATATATAGAACAGGAAAGTGCTACGCATCATCCAGGAAGGAACTAAACAGATGAAGAAGCCAAAGGAAAATGGTGAGTTACTCTCCTCTGTGGCTGGAAACAGCACATATACCCCATCCTCAAGGCAAATAGCCTGGGTAAAGCCCCTGACCCACTGCAACCAATGGAGTGGGACAGAGCATTCCCTGGGGAGAAAGAGGGGTCTGGCAGAGGGGGAGGAGTGTTTTCTTTTCAGTGAGTTTGGCCAGCTGAGCCCCCTTTGAATCTCACAGGGTCCTCAACCAGCACTAAGGTGCCTGCGGGGAGAGGGGAGGGGAGATCTGATCAGGCAAGCTATCATACCCAGCCAACCTGGGAGAGAACAGAACTAAGGTAAAGAGGGGACAGAGACAGGTGCCTAAACAGCCCTGCTAGGCAAACGATTAGACGCCTAACCCACTTGAGGGAAAGGAGGGTGGATAGAGCCAGATAAGCTTTCTGAAGCCTGCTTAACCTGTGGAGCTGGTGGACCTCAGTGGAGGAATTCCTGCCTTGCATATACAAGGTTCCTGGTTTGATTCCAGGAGTCCAGGGAGTGATATACCAGGTTAACAGGCACCCAGCTGGTACCTTATGATAGGGAACATATAGAAAGATTTTTTCTTGTTTTAGGTTTTCTTGGATATGTTATTTTTTTTTTATCAATTCTTTTTTTCTTTATATTATTCAGTAAAACCCAGTACATCACCTGCGGAGGGCACACTGAAGGGTGATTGATTGATAAGCACTGAGAGCCTGAGAAGCTCCTTAGGGGCTTAGGAAGGAAGGCTGTTTTTCCTGGGTTGTTTTGTTGTTGTTTTGTTTTGTTTTGTTTTGCTTCTTGTTTATGTTTCCCCTTTCTTTGTTTCCTTTCTTTTTCTGTTACTTATTTTTTCTACCTACTTTATTTCTTTTCTTTCCTTCCTTTTTCTATCTTCTGTTTCTGTTGTTTTTCTTTCATTCCACCTCTTTTTGTTTGTCCTTCACATTTTTTTTAATTCTCTTTTTTTTCCCCCTTTTTTTTCTTTTCCTCTCTTCTCATCATTCCAGCCTTTTAATTCATTCTATTTTTTTCACCATTATGTTTCCTGTTTCATTTTTTTTTCTATTTAACCATATTATTCTTATTCCTTTGTACTTTTTTTATATTTTTTACTCATATTAATTATTTATTTTCCTAGCTCTTGTATGGTTTCTTTTCTACCTTTTTTAATTATTATTACTATTATTCTTTTCATCTTCTTATCTCTCTCCTTTTCTCTGGTCCTAATTTTTTTTTTCAAGAGAACACAGACAACTGTAAGGATATAGAACAAGAGGAACCAAGTGTCAAAAACGAACCTTATTACACACACATAAAAATAAAATAAAATAAAACCCTAGAGTAGAAAGAGAAGCTAACCAACCAAATAAGAACATCAAGATAAACAGATGCCTAGACACCAACAAAAAACTATAAGCCATACTAAGAAACAGGAAGACATGGCCCAGTCTAACAAACAAACTAAAAAACAGGAGGAGTTGCAGAATGTGGAACAACTAATCAAGGATGTCCAAACAAATATCATGAATCAACTTAATGAGGTGAAGGAAAAAATAAAGGCTATTAAGAAGACACTGAGGGAACATGCTGAAGAAACTGAAAATATACATAAAAAGATAATGGATATCATGGTGATGGATTGCATAATAGAAGAAATCAAAAACACACTCAAAGCACATAACAGCAGATTAGAACAGGCAGAGAAAAGAATTAGTGATGTTGAAGACAGTACATCTGAAATCAAACAGATAGTAGAACAGATAGATAAAAAGATAGAAAAAAATCCAGCAGGGACTTAAGGATTTGAATAACAACACAAAACACACAGATATATATGCATTATAGGCATCCCAGAGGGAGAAAAGAAGGAAAAGTGGGCAGAAGAGTGTTAGAGGAAATAGTGGCTGAAAATTTCCCAACTCTTTTGAGGGACACGGACGTACATGTCCAGGAAGCACATCACACTCCAAACAAATCCTAACAGGCTGTGATGGTTAGGCTAATGTGTCAACTCGGCCAGGTAATTGTGTCCAGGTATTTGTTCCAGCAAGCACTGGGCTAATTGTAATACAAGAGCATTTATGGGCTTCAATCACCAGTGAGTTTACTGCGTGGATGGCTGATTACATCTGCATCAATCAGGGAGGTTGCATCATCAATGGATGACGCTTTTATCCAATCAGTTGAATGCCTTAAAAGGGGAAGTGATTTCAACATTCAGAGAGAATTTCCCAGCTCGTCATTGGACAGCCAACTTCTCCCAGAAACTCATCAAGGACCTTTCATTGGACTTTCATCGGAGCCCCTGGTTTGCAGCCTGCCTGTGGAACCTGGACTTGTGCATCCCCACGGTCATGTGAGAGACTCTTCTAAAATCTTATATTATTGACAGATATCTCCTGTTGATTCTGTTTCCCGAGAAAACCCTGACTAATACACAGGCCTACCCCAAGACACGTATTTGTCAAATTATACAATGCTCAAGACAAAGAGAGAATACTGAGAGCTGCAAGAGAAAAGAGATCCATCACATACAAGGGAAGCTTGATAAGATTAAGTGCTGATTTCTCATCTGAAACAAAGGAGGCAAGGAGGCAGTGGTATGATATAGTTAAGGTGCTAAAAGAAAAAAACCTTCCAGCCAAGATTCTCTAGCCAGCAAAGGTGGCATTCAAAAATGAGGGAGAGTTCAAAATATTCACAGGTAAACAGAAATTATGAAAGTTTGTCAACAAGAAACCTGCCCTTCAAGTAATACTAAAGCCAGCTCTGCAGGCTGAAAGGAAAAAACAGGAAAGAGAGAGTTGGATGAGAGTGTAGGAAATAAAATTATTGGTAAGAATAACTAAAAGATAAAAAGAGAAATAAAAACAACATATTATGTTCATAAACCTAAGGAAAATATGGCTAATGTAAGTAATTCCTTGACATTAATAACATTGAATGTTAATGGAATAAATTCTCCAATCAAGAGACACAAATTGGCAGAATGGATAAGGAAATATGACCCATCTATATGCTGTCTACAAGAAACTCATCTTAGACCCAGGGACGCAAGGGAGTTGAAAGTGAATGGTTGGAAAACAGTCTTACATGCAAACAATAACCAAAAAAAGGGATGGTGTAGCTATACTAATATTGGACAAAATAGACTTTAAATGTAAAACTATTGTAAGAGATAAAGAAGGACGCTAAATATTAATTTTAAAAAGGGGTAATCTATCAAGAGGAAAGAACAATCATAAACATTTATGCACCTAACCAGGGTGCCTCAAAATACATGAGGCAAACATTGG
>JAQZBX010094046.1:0-12083 GCA_029593785.1 Cabassous unicinctus | reverse complement strand
AAAAAAAGCTGGGAAAAAAATCAACGTAGTGCTGTATATCACATACATACACACAACCCAAAAGAAACAAAGAAGCAGAGGGCTCCAGCTCCCTGGCCAGCTACATTTCTGGTGCACTCTACACCATGTTTCTACCATCACAAGGCTTAAAGAAATGAAGACGAGTTCAGACACACTGCTCTCTTTGAATATAACCAACCCCACTACATGCCAAAAGTCTGCCTAAACTTACATGCCTATCAGAGATAGACTGGCGTGAAAAATAAGGCTACCTGAGGACTAAAGCTATCTATCCAGGAGGAATTAGGAAAAAGAAGCCTGAACTGGGAGGGATTAGAGTTTGTACTGATCTAATATCTAGAAAGTAGATCTTAAGAAAACACACAAGTACTCTCCTCAGAGAGTACTATTTGTATGAATTTTGGGTTCGAAGCCTACAAACATTTTAGGACTTTAAAGTTCACCCACAAAACGTTCCCCAGCCCTGAAGTTCTTTTCTACTCCCTATGAAGAAGATAATTCTAGGTCAGGGTGACTTCTTTTAATGTACTATTTCATCTTTTTAAAAATTTTAATGTACTGTTTTAAACAACTTCTAGAAACAAAAGTCAACTTAGATTTGGCTCTTGAAAAATGACATGTGAGAGACAGCAATGTCATTGTGGCACAAAACCTTTTGAAAAAAACACATTTCTCAACTGCTGAAGGAAAACACACCGGTGTGTTTTATGGTTCCAAACACAGATGGCCTATGCTTGGCCGAGGTCAGGCATAAACTTCTTGATCCCTGCACACATTCTAGCAACCTACCCTGTACGGCTATGAACATCAAGGGATTTGGCAATTGAGTAGAACTGAGTTCTTTGGGTTCTTTTCAGTTCTTGACTTTGGACAAAATGGAAGGAGGAGTTGTAAGGTTTGAACAGACTCTTAATATTAGGTAGAGTTATCCAAAACTTGGAAATAAGACAAAAAGAGTTCAGCATGTCCTTTCAATGCCATACTGAAACACTTTTCTTTGTGCTTTGTTGTTGTTGTTTTGTTTTGTTTTTTAAGGAGGGACTGGGGATTGAACCCGGGACCTCGTATGTGGGAAGCAGGTGCTCAACCACTGAGCTACATCCTCTCCCCGAATGAAGCACTTTTAACATCCACTTAAGGATCATAAAATTATATAAATTTGTTCAAGTCTATACCCACTATTGACTATGGGCCCAGACATGTTAACTTGTAGATTTGTCAGCTAGAGATACAAATTATTTCTATCCACAAGAAAACTTAACCTCATATTGACCTGTAGGATAATCAATCACCAGGTTTCCTCACTTGCAGAGAGGTAAGGGGTTTAAAATACAAATTGTGTATGAAACGCTTAAGCGCAAATATTCTAGGAGAAATAACAAAGTGTCTACAAAATAACAAAATAACAAAATGGACTTAAACTTGACTACTGAGAAATAAGATCTGACCGCATCCTAGAAAAGGGCTTGCCGAAAGGGAGAAGAGCACAACTGGCTTCTTACACAGCATCTCCTCAGTACAGACATTCCCTTCAAAGTGTGAGCATTTTCAGATATTGTACTTCCAATTCCACTGAAGACAAGAAAATGTCAGATGAAGAATGACTTACTTGAACTTGGACGAGCCATTGTTGGGAAAACCTTGGTTTGTGCAGAGACAGGAGACTTCAGGCCACAGTACAGTTGGGAAATTAGTCTGCTCTGGATAAACAGCCACATCAGGTTTTCTTTTCTAGGTCTTCAGTACTAGTTCTTGAAATGGCTTTTAAAGAATCACAAAAAACAAAAGAGAAATAATCAGAATATATCTGTATTCCTACAGGATTTTTTTTTTTTAATGTAAGAAAGTCCTTAAAATTTTTTTTGTAGCATATCCTCATGACAGCGTTCTCTAAATCAGCTGTTTTCAATTTGTGTGCAGGTACCCTACAGCAAGTTCTCCAAGTGGGGTGCCCCAAATCAGTAGCGTCAGCATCACCTGAAACGCAAATCCACAGGCTCTAACCCAGACCAACTGAATCAGGAACCTGAGCAAGCTGAGGTTTAACAAACCCTCCAGGTGATTCTGATGTACTACTCAAATTTGAGATCCACTGACTTAGCTTCTTTGACAGGATGTCATCTGAAGCTTGTGACTTTTAAGGCACATTTAGTTCATCATTACCTTTATGTGAGGAATGTTATCAAAGGAAAACTGAGGCAGAGAAAGGCAACATTTGGATCAGTGACATCAAAAGGGTAACATTTGAATCAATGACTTCAAAAGTGTAACGGCAGAGCCAACTTCCATCGAGTGGGTCAAACCGTTGGAAGAATTGAGAATTAAAGTGTGGCAGATATAGGGAAAAGAAGAAAAATAACTTTTCCCAAAATGATACAAAGCTTCTGGAGGGCAACCTGACAATTTCTACCAAAATTACAAATGCTTTTCAAAGTGTCATGTCTCTATCAAACCATTGTCCATAATTGCAAAAGAATGGAAACCTAAGTGTTCTATTATAGAGGACAAGTTCAACAAATGATGGTACATTCACAATATGTAATATGGCTGCTATATTACATATTGTATGTGTGATTCTATTTGTGACATTCCAGAATAGAAAAAATTGTATCAATGGCTGCCAGAGGTAGGGGAAGGACAGAATACCAAGTAACACAAGGGGTTTGGCACCAGCGTGGTGGTGGTGATGAAATTGTCTTACATCTTGATTACATTGGTGGTTACATGATTGTATCCTTAAAAATTCACAACTGTACCCTAAAAAGGGTTAATTATATTATATATATATTATAATTAAACAAAAACAAAACAGAGAGAAGACCAAATAAATGAAGGGACATTCTAAGTTCATGGATTAGAAAATTAACTAAGATATCAAGCCCACCCAAAACAATTTACTGATTCAACACAATCCAACCAAAGGCACCTCTTTACAGAAATGGAAAAGCCAATCATCAAATTCATTTGGAAGGATAAGGAGCAGTGAATAGCCAAAACCATCTTGAAAAAGAAGAAAAAAGCTAGAGGACTCACATTTCCTGATTTTAAAACTTATTACCATCATGAAATAACATTTATGTAAGCAAATGCACATATATGCATATGTATTTATATATCATTTTACAAATATTGGTATGTATTGTGAAAAAATTTGATTTTTACCAACAATAAAAAAATAAATAATAAAAAAATATAAATAAATAAAAAAAACTTATTACCAAGCTACAGTAATCAGTGTGGTACTGCCACAAGGACAGACATATAGACCAATGGAATCAAACTGAAAGTTCAAAAATAAACCCTCACATCTACAGTCAATTAATTTTTGACAAGGGTGCCAAGTTACCTCAATGGAGAAAGAATAGTCTCTTCAACAAATGGTGCTATGCAAACTAGATATCCACAAGCAAAAGAATGAAAGTGGACTTCCTACCTTACACCATATACAAGAATAGAATTTAAAAAACAACAACAACAGATCAATATAGATCAATAAAGACCTAATATAAGAACTAAGACTACAAAACTATTAGAAGAAAACATACAGGAACACCAATGGATTTTTAGAATTTATAACAACAAAAGAAAAAAATTGAACTCCATCAAAATTAAAAACTTTCGTACACAACTTCTAGGTAGATGGCATTGGAGTAAGTAAGCAGGGCCCAACTCTCTTACAAAAACAATAGAGGAAGGGCAAAAAGCTGTCTGAGGGAGTTGCTTTGAGGATCTGCAGATCAGGAGAGGGCTGTGCATTGTCCAGGAGGGTGAGGGACACAGAGACAAAGAAGCCAAAATGAAAACCATGAGTTACTAGCCCCTGAGGCCAGGAATGGAATCTGTGGCTCACTGCAGACAACCGAGACAGGAACAGATGTCTTCCTCCCTGGGAAGAGGGACGGTGCAGTGGAAGGTGAAGAGTGGTTTATCCTCAGTGAATTTAGCCAGCAGAGCCCACTTAACATCTTGGCTCCGGGCAGATCAGAATCACAGCAAGTAGAGGTTGAAAGAGACACCTCCATGGAAAGAGTTGAAGAGCACCATCTGCTGGCAGGACAGGAAAGTGCAGAAAGAAAAAATTTCTTTTTGGAGTCTTTCATGGCCCCAGACCACTTAGATTTGATCTGCACCTCAACAGTGGGCTCATGGCCCTATTTTGATAGCTTAAGCTGGGCAAATTTAAAAACTTTGAATAAGTTGAAGCAAAAATCAAAGAAGAATCATGAAACAAAACCACTAGTCAAGAGAGAGAAATTGACTATAGGAGTAAATTCACCAACATAATCAGATGCCTAGACATCAGCAAAAAATTACAAGCCATACTAAGGAACAGGAAAAGATGTCCCAGCCAAAGGAACAAACCAAAAATCTTGATGAGACACAGGATTTAAGACAACTAATCAATGATAATCACACAAATCTAAACCAATTCAAGGAGTTGAAGGAAAATATGGCTAAAGAGATACAGGCTATTAAGACAACTCTGGGTGAGCATAAAGAACAATTTGAAAGCCTGCAAAGAAAAGTAACAGAATTTATGGGAATGAAAGGCACAATGGATTTGATTAAAAATACATTAGAGGCATATAACAGCAGATTTGAAATGGCAGAAGGACGAATAAGTGAAATCGAGGACACACTCTTAAATAATCAGTGGGTCAAAGAAGAAATTGAAAGAGAAATCAGTAAATATCTTAAGATGAATGAAAACAAGAACACAATATATCAAAACCTATGGGGTAGAGCAAAGTCAGTGCTGGAAGGGAAATTTATAGCCCTCAATGCTTACATTAAAAAAGAACAAAGAACTAACATCAAAGACCTAACTGCACACCTGAAGAAACTAGAAAAAAGCAGCAAACTAATCCCAAACCAAGCTGAAGGAAAGAAATAATAAAGAGTAGAGCAGAAATAAATGAAATTGAAAACAACAACAAAAACTAACAAAAACAATAGAATCAACAAAACCAAAAGTTGGTTCTTTGAGATCAATAAAAATCAACAAACCCTTAGCTAGACTGACAAAGAATAAGAGAGAGAAGATGCAAATAAATAAAATCAGAAATGAGAGGTGGTACATCACTACTGACCCCAGAGAAATAAGAGATAATAAGAGGATACTAAGAATAATTGTACCCCAGCAAACTAGACAACATATAGATAAAAATGGACAAATTCCTAGAAACACACGCAACCTATACTGACCCTAGAAGAAACAGAAGACCTCAACAAACCAATCATAAGTAAAGAGACTGGGTCATCAAAATCCTCCCCAAAATGAAAAGTCCTGGACTAGATGCCTTCACAGGTGAATTCTACCAATCATTCAAAGATGATCTAATACCAATCTTGCTCAAGCTCTTCCAAAAAATTTAACAGGAAAGAATGCTACCAAACTCATTCTATGAAGCCAACATCACCCTAATACCAAAGTCAAATACAGATACTACGAAAAAAGAAAATTACAGACCAATTTCTCTAACAAATATAGATGCAAAAACCCTCAACAAAATAACTTCAAAATGCATCCAAAAGCACCCAAAAGAATTATATGCTACGATCAAGTTGGTTTTTATCCCAGGTATGCAAGGGTGGTTCAAAACAAGAAAATCAATTAGTGTAATAAACCACATTAATAAACTGAAGAAGGAAAATCACATGATCTACTTGATTGAAAAAGAAAATGCATTTGACAAAACACAGCACCCTTTCCTGATTAAAAAAAAAAACTCTCCAAAAGATAGGAATAGAAGGAAGCTTTCAGAACATGATAAAGTGCAAATATGAAAAACCCACACAGCTAGCATTATGTTCAATGGTGAAAGATCGAAAGCTTTCCTGCTGAGATCAGTAACAAGATATGGATGCCCACTGTGACCATGTGCTTTTGCTGGAAGTTCTAGCCAGAACAATTAGGCAAAAATAAATAAATACATAAATAAATAAATAATAGAACCCAAATAGGTAAGGAAGAGATAAAACTTTTGCTATTTGCTGACAATATGATTCTAAACCTAGAACATCCTGAAGAATCCACAACAAATCTACTAGAATAGATGAGTTCAGCAAAGTGGTGGGATACGCAAAAATCACTAGCGTTGCTATGTGCTACTAATGAGCAGTGTGAGGAGGAAGTCAGAAAAAAATTCCACTTATAATAGCAACTAAAAGAATCAAATATTTAGAAATAAACTTAACTAAGGACATAAAAGGCTTATATTCTGAAAACTATAAAACATTGCTAAAAGAAACCAAAGAAGACCTAATAAATGGAAGGACTTTCCATGTTCATGGATTGGAAAACTAAATATGATTAAGATGTCAATTCTACGCAAACTGATTGACAGATTCAACGCAATCCCAATAAAAATCTCAACAGCCTTTTCTGCAGAAATGGAAAAGCCTATTATCAAATTTATCTGGAAGGGTAAGGGACACCAAATAGCCAAAAATGTCTTAAAGAAGAAGAATGAAGTTGGAGGACTCTCACTCCCTGATTTTAAAGCCTAGTGCTTAGCTACAGTGGTAAAAACAGCATGGCACTGGCATAAAGATAGACATATTGACCAATGGAATTGAATTGAGAATTCAGAAATATCCCTCACATCTACAGTCAAGTGATTTTCAACAAAGCTGTTGTAGCAGTTTGATATTATTTATGAATTCTCAAAAAAAAAGATATTAGATTATGTTTGTAAGCTGGTCTGTTCCTCTGGGCATGATAACAGTTTGATTGTATTAGATTCAGCTGAGATGTCTGATTAAATTATATTAAGATTAGGGGTTTGATTCAACCACATCTGTAGAGTGTGACTCAGCATTGAGTTCCAGCCCCTTGGTGGGCTGATAAAACAGACTCTCACATGCAAGTAGACACACAGAAAGTAGTAGACACACAGGAGAAGAACACAGAAGAATAGAGACAGATCAATAGACACGGCAGAGGCCCCGGGGAAGATAAAGGAGTCTGATAGTCTACAGCTGACTTTGTGAAGAGAACAGAGCAGCTGAGCCCTGAAAGAAACAAGCCCCGAGCAGAGAGACAAGCCTTAAGCCAGCCTTCAGCTGAGATCAGAAGAAGCTGGGACCACGAAGCTTTAAGAAGGAAGAAGGAAGGCTGACCCCTCACAGACATCGCCTGCCATCTTGCCTCAGCATGTGGCAAATGACTTCGGGTAAGAAAGTACCTCTTATGGTACCTTGTTTTGGACTCTTTAGGGCTTTGTGACTGTAAGCTTCTACCCCAAATAAACGCCCTTTATAAAAGCCAAAAGATTTCTGGTACTTTGCATCAGCACCCCTTTGGCTGACTAATATAGCTGTCAAACCCACCCAGCTGGGTCAGAACAGTCTATTCATACAAATGGTGCTTGGAGAACCAGATATCCATAGCTAAAATAAAGTGTACCTTTATCTCACACCTTATTAAAAAAAAAAAAACCCAAAATGGATCAAGGACCTAAATATAAAAGCTAGAACCGTAAAACTCCTAGAAGAAAATGTAGAGAAACATCTTCAAGATCTTGTGGTAGTTGGTGGCTTCTTAAACCTTACATTCAAACTACAAGCAATGAAAGTAAAAACAGGTAAATGGGACTTCCTCAAAATTAAACACTTTTGTGCTTCAAATGACTTTGTTAAGAAGGTGAAAAAGCAGCCTACTCAATGGGAGAAAATTTTCAGAAACCACATATCCAATAAGGGGTTGATCTCTATGTTAATAAAGATATCATACAGCTCAATGACAAAAAGACAAGCAACCCAATTTAAAAATGGGCAAAAAACTTGAACAGGCATTTTTCCAAAGAAGAAATATAAATGGCCAAAAGGCACATGAAAAGATGCCCAACATCGCTAGCTATTAGGGAAGTGCATATCAAAACTACAATGAGATATCATTCACGCCTTAAAGAATGGCCACTATTTAAAAAAAAAAAAACGAGTGCTGGAGAGGATGTGGACAAATGGGAACACTCCTTCACTGTTGGTGGGAATGGAAAATGATGCAGCCTCTCTGGAGGACAGTTTGGCAGTTCCTCACAAAGCTAAATATGGAAGCTAAATATATGCTCTGGCAATCCCGCTACTAGGAATAAATTCAGAAGTGAAAGCAAGGACACAAATTTTGCACACTGATGTTCACAGCAGCATTATTCACAATTGCTAAAAGATGGAAACAACCCAAGTGTCCATCAACCAACGAATGGATAAATAAAATGTAGTATATACCTAAAATGGAATACTATTCAGCTTTAAGAAGAAATTAAGTTGGGATGCATATGACAACATGGATGAACCCTGAGGACATTATTTTGAATGAAATAAGTCATACGCAAAAGGATAAGTATTGTATGATCTAATATGAACTAAAAACTATGAGCAAACTCTAGAGTATAGGTTACTAGGAGAGAGAATGTAGGTTGAGAAGGGGGAGCTGATGCTGAATATATGTAGAATGTTTAATAAGGTGGATTGTAAATGTGGGGAAATGGATAGAATTGATGGTAACATATTATAATGAGTATAATGGGGTAGTCTAGGGAAGTTAATGTCAATTGAAAGAAAGCTAGAGGATACTCTAGGGACTGTACAACATAGTGATTTTGGTGGTAAATGATGATTGTGGTTAATAGTACAAACACAAGAATGTTCCTCTATTACAAGGTGTTAAGAATATGGAGATACGTGGAAAAATACAATTAATGTAACATATAGACTATAGTTAATAGTAATACTGTAACATTTTTACAGCAATGGCAAAGCAGGTCCTATATCAATGCTAAGAGTCAATAATGGGGTGCATAAGGGGGTATGGGATTTTTCCTTTCAGAGTAATGAAAATGTTCTTAAATGAGCTGATGACACCACAACTCTGTGATGAAACTGAGAGCCACTGAGGATACATTTTGGATGTACTATACAAGGTAGAGGACCATATAACACAGTGAGCCCCATGGTGAATGATGGATTGTGATTAACAGTACAAATATGAGAACATTCTCTTAGGAACTGTTACAAGTATACAATACTAATATAGGGGTTAATAATAGGATGGTTTCTTGGAAAAATACACCAAATTTAAGATATACTATGGATAACTGTAGTATTATGACATTGTTTTTTCATCAATTGTAACAAATGTGTCACAACAATGTAAGGTGTTGGTGGTGAGGTAATGTATGGGACTCTTGTATGGTATGCATGATTCTTTTATAAATTCACAACTTCTCAAAGAAAAAAAACATTTGTACATCAAAGGACATTACCGAGAAAGTCAGAAGACAACCTACAGAATGGGAGAAAATATTTAGAAAGCATATATCTGATAAGGGTGTAATATCCAGAATATATAAAGAAGTCCTACAATTGATCAAAAGATGATAAAAAGTTATAAAATGGGCAAAGGACTTAAGTAGACATTTCTCCAATGATGATACACAGATGACCAATAAGCACATAAAAAGGTGCTCAACATCAGGGAAATGCAAATCAAAACCACAATGACATACCACTTCACACCCCTTAGAATAGCTAGTAAAGGAAAAAATAACGGAAAGTAAGTGTTGGACAGGATGTGGAGAAATAGGAACCCTCTTACATTGTTGTTAAGAATGTAAAATGGTACAGCCATTGTGAAAGAGTTTGGCGATTCCTCACAATGTTAAAAGTAGAATTACCACAATACCCAGTAATCCCACTTATAGATATTTATCCAAACGAATTGAAAGCAGGGACTCAGATGTATTTGCACACCAATGTTCAGAGCAGCATTATTCGCACTAGCCAAAAGGTGGAAGCAACTCAAATATCCATCAGTAGATGAATGGATAAACAAAATGTGGTATATATTTACAATGAAATATTATTGAGCTGTAAAAAAGGAATAAAGTTCTGATACATGCTACAACATGGATGAACCTTGAAGACAATCTCGTTGAATGAAATAATCAAACACAAAAGGAAAAATAGATGCTTTAACTAATAAAATGACTGGAATATCCAAATTCATAGAGTCAGAAATTAGAATACAGGTTATCAGGGGAAGAAATAGGGAGTTAATGCTTACTTGATACAGTTTCTGTTTGGGGTGATGGTAAAAGTTTTGGGAATGGATGGTGGTAACAGGATTACAACAATTGTGAATATAATTAACACCATTGAATTGTATACTTGCAAGTGGTTAAAATGAAAACCATTGAAAAGCCGTAGAACTGAACAACACAAAGAGCCCTAATGTAAACTATGGACTCTAGTTAATTATAGTATTGTTTCATAGTGATTAGGTATCACACTAATGCAAAATAACAGGGACAGGGAAAACTGCTTGTGGGGGGGTTATTTAGGAACTGTACTTTCCGCATTTTTCTTTAAACCTACAACTGCTCTAATAAAATATATATACACACACACACATTTTTTAGAAGAACATTATTGTGACATATGAAAAACTGGACTACATACCAGAATTTTTAAATTGTAGGATTGACAAAATTAGTTGTTTTATCTGGGTAAAATGTTCCTAATTTTTCACCTGTTTCCATTATTAATAATAACTTTCATTGTAACACTTGTACTCAAAGTAATAAAGTTTTACTTAAAAATGTTTCAATTAAAAAAAAAAAAACAAAACCCACCAGATTCTATATTCTTTGCTTAAGAAATACAATCTGGAAGTACTTTTGGGGAGACAGCTATTGTTCTCATCTTCTGTGAATTGTAGTGTCTAATCACATTACATATATACAATGGGTGGTTCTACCTTCCACAAGACTACAATCCTGTTGGAGCCTGAAAGCAAATCCTGGACAGGGAGGGAGGGCATCACTGAGAGAACCCCAAAACTCAGGTTATTTAATCCAGGAGTCCTCAGGGGTGAAAACTGCCCTGGGTGAAGTCACGTTACTCCGCCTTGATTTTATCTTCAGGGTGAGAAGAGAGGTATCCGGGGAAGAAATAAACTCATTCACTGTCCTTGGAACTTTCTGGACACGGACAGGCACCAGTAAAATTACTACTCTGAATTAAGAGCAGTCCCCTTTTTAACGAGGCTTTCTTACATCACCTGACGCTCACCTTCCGAATTGGAGGGGTGGGGGGGAAGTTTGTATGTTCCCTGTGAAAAAAGGGCCAACTCTACTAATGAAAAAAAAATACAGTAAATGAAAGGTTATATCAGGAATTTGAAAGAAAATTTTTCCATCGAACATTAACTTAAACTACATGGTAATTACATTGCAAAGGAAATGTAAAAACTTACACAATTCACAGGTGTTCAACAGATACATTCTGCACACCTATAAGGTAAATGCAGTGCTTGGCACCAGCCCCAGATGTCTACACTGGGGGACTGAATTCATGCCATGCCATGCCATGCCCCGCCCCGCCCCACCCTAACTTGCTCTTGTCAAGGTCACCAGCAACCTCTACTTTGCTAAATCCAGTGGCAGAATTTCCAGCTTCCTACTTGATCCTGTCCAGCCTCCGACCCTGTTGATCACTCCTCCGGGAACACTTGTTTCCCCGGCTCCAACCTCTTCTGCCTTTCCCCCTTCCCTCACCTCTGCCCCAGCGCTCTTCCCACCGGTGGCTCTGACACGGTCTCCCCTCCACCGGTGTTCCCAGGGCTCCACGCCGCTATGCCCATGCTTTCTCTGCACGCCCCCTCCAATGTCCAACAGACCACCACCCCGCACACCTGAGCTCCCCCTCTTCCCCCAAGTCTCGTCCTCGCAAAGCCTTCCTCGCCTCAGCTTAAGGCACCAAAGGCCTTGGCCTGATCCCCGCTTCCCCTCACACGCCCCAGCCAGGCAGTCCAGCAAATCCTGAAGGCTCCACCTTCAAACTACGTCCCGAATCCGCCCCCTCCTCCCACGCCCACTGCACCCTGGCCCCGCCACCGTCTTCGGGCGCCCGGCCGCTGCAGTGGTCAGAGTGACCCCTCTCAAAGGGCAGCCTCTGCTCAGAGCTCTCCGGCTCCCGCGTCACAGCGTCTCCCACCCACCTGCTCTAGCCGGGTTAACTTTCTACACTCGCTTCCTGCCCCCGACCCCACTGCCTCAGCA
>JAQZBX010094045.1:0-12075 GCA_029593785.1 Cabassous unicinctus | reverse complement strand
TAGAAAACAAGTTATCTGCTTTTAATATACAAAGAGGGACAGACATAAGATAAATATTTTCATTGCCATAGGGAGAAATTGGAAGGAAAACAGGAATCACAGGTCCCAAACCTGCAGGGTTTACTCCATTAGATTTCAAAGTCTGAGAGTCTTCTCTTGAACAGTGTTTTCTTCTGCTCTTGCCCCTCATGAGTGCCCACTCCTACAACAGGCTTGTCCAATGACCATTTCCTTGGATCCATTCTCATCAAGAATCTGGGTGTTGGCCGAGCTCTACACCTCACTCTCCAGGAAAAATGGGGTGATGGCCACACTTTCTCCAAACTCTGTGGTATGTGCTCTAGTCTCTGTAACCTAAGGTAGCCATACTGTCGCTGAAGAAAGGACAGAAAGATCCACCCTCATCAAATGCCAAGGAAAACTCACCATTTCTGCCTACAGTGTTGGGTTCCTCTCATGGCCTGAGGAGTTGTCACAAGTCCAGACCTTAGCTTCCATTATTTTCCTTCTGAAGTGGTTTCTACTTCAATTTCTCCTTTTCCCTGTCCTTTTTAGTCCAGGCTGACAGTGGTTTCATTCCTACAGGTCTCACAAAAAACTTATTGGTTTAGCTTGTAGAAAACAAGGATCCAAGCCATCAGATAGCAAGAATTTCCACAAGACCTTCCTGGATAACTACATTTCCAATCCTTACTTACAAACTCCAAGTGTAGTTAAGTACTCACATGGCTAACTATCCTCTTTTGGCTTGTTTTTGAGAAGCATGGCATTTCCCAAGCCTTCAATTTCTGGTTTCTTTGTTCCTAGTAGTTTACTTGTCAGCACATATTTCTCTTTTCACATTTTTCTATAAGCTGCAAAGAGAAACCATGCTGTATTTTCCACAATTTATTTGGAAATCTCCTCAGCTAAATGTCCAAGCTCATCATTTTCATATTCTGCCTTCTATAAAACATCAGGAGTCAATTTTGCCAAGTTCTCTGCCATTTTAAGGCAAGGATTACTTTCTTTCCAGCTATAATTCCTAAGTCCTTATCAGAAATAACTTTAAGTTCCAAATTCCTACCAGCAGTGTCTTCAAAGCACTCTAGGCCTTTTCTATCAAGATTCTCACAGTTTCTCAAAAAAATACCTCTTACCCATTTATAAAAATGTTCCAACATTTTGGACATTTGCACTGGACAATGGAGGGGTGGTGATTCCCAACACATCCTGATTTGACTCTCCTATTTTGCCTGTACAGAAACCATATGAATCTTGGAGGATGACAGTGACTCCAATTCAGCTACTGTTCCAGATGTGTTGCAGAGGTGTTATAATTGCTTGAGCAAATCAACTCATTTTCTGGGACAGTTATTGCTCTCTCATGTTTTTTCCTCAACTTCCATTTGAAAGACCAGCAGAAAAAGTTTGAATTTAGCAGTCAGAGCCAGCAATATACCTTCATTGTCCTACCTCAGTGGTACATCAATTCTCTGCCCTTATATCATAATATTGTCTGCAGGGACATTGATCATCTCTCCCTCCTGCAGGGCAACATACATGCCAATTATATTGATGATAACATGCCCACTCTGTTTCTAATTGAGAGTGGGCTTAGATCTCATGGGGCAGACAGATAGAGCCACACTGCTTGCAGTTGTAGATGCTCTCTCTTCCTTGAGATGGGTGTTGTCCATGTTAATTTTCCTGGGTGAGTCCAATAAACTGGAGAACAGGTGTTACAACTCTGCTGAGATTCAGGGATCAGCTGGCATATGAATGGACCAAAGATTTAAGGCTTTAGGACATATATTTAGTAAGTGTAATGTTAATTGTAGGTTCAAATAAAAGGGGCAGAAGAGTCATGTGGGGAAAATATAAACGAGTCTAACTCTGTTACACTGGGGAGCATGAATTTCAAAGTAAGGCCCACAGACAGGGTGCTGGATTCTTCAGTTTTTCTGCCCTGCTTATGGTGTCTGGATGTCTCTAGAGCCCTCAGGAACCCCACTGTTTGAGATACTGTTTACTGGGGCAGTCAATGATATCCTGCTAAGACATGCTTAAGTGTAACCTCTAGAATGACCTCACAAATCATTTTGAAATCTCTTAGTCATAAAAATTCAGTTGTACTTAATATTGCCCCCTTTTGATCAAGCTTTTTTCCCAGATGCATTGCTAGTTGGCACTTGGTAATAATCCTTCAATGCCAGGGAATCTCCTCCCCAGGAGTCATGTCCTATCCTGAGGAAAAGATAATGTGGTTATATTTTGAGTTTAGCTTAGAAAGAGGCCACACTTGAGCAACAGGGAAGTTTTAAGGAATTAACTCATAGATAATATATAATACTAGACCAAGTTTCAATTTCACAAGAAAAGGTTCATAAGTACAATCATCAATATCAAGGGCCTGACATAAAGATCTGTCTTCCTTCACTAGGAACTGTCCTTGTACTTGGACAATTCTTGCCATCTTATTATAGAATATATCACAACTCCCCAGGATGGGAATTCAATATTCTTTCAGTCATTGTGTGGGTCTCCACCCACTGAGACAACACCCCATGAACTACTTGAATATATTCATATGCCTTAGAGGCATGCCCCAGCTCATCCTTCCCCATACATATCCCCATCACAAATACACCACACCAGTGATCCTCCCCTACCACAGCTGTGACCCTTCAATGATCCAAAACATCTCCAAAATGAAGCCAACAAAGCAGAATTAGTAAGATAATTAAATAATAATATTTTTAAAAATTACAAGTAAAATACAAAAAGTAAAAAAGTGAATTATAAAATTTTTTAGACATTGTGTCTTTCTTCACTGTAAGGTCTCTTGTGCTGTATTTACAGTGACATTTTCTTTTGCATATTCCCAGAGTGTCTTATTTTTTCTCATTTTTTCTTCAAAGAAGCTTTAGGTTAGAGAAAACTCACATGAAAAATATAAGGGATTTGCATATACCTAACGACCTCTCCCTTTGCACTCACCACTATTAATAATATTTTACATGCAGATGGTACATTTGTTACAATTGATGTACAAATATTGACTACATTATGGCTTATTATTTGGGACCATGTACTTTTATAGGTTTTGACATAATTGAAAATGGCCCGTATCTATTATTGCAAGATCATGCAGAACAATTCTAATGCCCTAAAAATGCCCTATGTTCCATCTATTCTAATCTTCCTTCCCCCTCCCCTCAGAACCTATGTTAACCACTAAGTTTCAATTTTTGTAGAATAAGATTCATAATTACTTTCAATAATATTAAGGGCTTGACATGGTGGTCTGTTTTCTTTTATTAGACACTGCCTATGTTCTCAAGGTATTCTTACCCCTCTAACTAAAAATATAGCAGGACTCCCCAGGATGGGAGTTTAACTTTTTCTTGATTATTGTGTGGGTCTCCACCCACTGAAATAACACACTATCACAATATGAACACTTACATATTCCACAGAAGCATGACTCAGGTTCTCTTAACCTGTATATCCCCCCATACTGACATGCCAGTAACCTTCCCTTGCCATATTTACTAAAAGAACATTCCCAAAATTGTACTTTTAACCACAGACCTGCAAATTCCTATATCTCACCTGCTCCTTCCCCCAAACCTACCCCCAGTTCCATGGATAGTCCACCCCAACCCCCCACTTACTCCCCTTTAGACTAGACCTGCCAAACCCAATCACTTCATTGCACCACTCTCATGCCCATCCACTGCTGAACCGTACAACTCCACCTTGTCAATTAATTTGACCATATGGAAATTGGCTCACCACCCTCTACTCCCTTTCTGTCTCTTGTAAACAAATCTTCCACACTCTAGCTTTCTGAGTTTGCTTAATTTGCTTAATTCATATCAATGAGGTCACGAAACATTTGTCCTTCAGTTCTAGGCTTGCGTCACTCAACATAAGGTCTCCAAGATTCATCCATGTTATCCCATGTGTTAATACTGCATTTCTTCTTATAGCTGATTAATATTCCAATGTATGTATATACTACAATTTGTTTATTGATTCTTCTATTGATGAAAATTTCAGTTGTTTCTAACTTTTGGCAATAGTGAATAATGCCACAAAGAACATAGGTGTACATATATCTGTTCATGTCCCTGCTTTCAACTCTTCTGGGTATGTACTCAGCAGTAGGATTGCTGGATCATATGGCAGTTCTGTAGTTAGCTTCCAATCGAACCACCAAACTATCCTCCATAATGGCTGCACCATTTTACATTCCCAGCAGCAGTGGATAAGGGTACCCATTACTCCACATCCTCTTTAACAGTTGTAGTCCTTGTCCATTTTTTAAAATGGGTTGTCTGTCATTTTACTTTCCAGATGTAGGATTTCTTTATATATGCTGGATATTAGGACCCTGTGAGAAAGATGATTACCAAACATTTTCTCCCATTGTATAGGCTGCTTTTTCACTTTCTTGACAAACTCCTTTGAAGCACATACATTTTTAATTTTCAGAGGTCTCATTTATCTACTTTTTCTTTCATTGCTTTCACTTTGGGTGTAAAGTTTATGAAACTATTTCCTAAGGCAAGATTTCATAGATACTTCCCTACATTATCTTCTAGGAGCTTTTATATTTAGATCATGGCTTTTATATTTAGATCTTTGTTCCATTTTGAGTTGTATTTTGTCTAGGGTGTGAGATGGTGATCCTTTCATTCTTTTGAATAGTGATATCCAGTTCTCCAAGCACCATTTGTTGAAGAGGCCATCCTCTTTCAGTTGAGTGGGCTTGGTGGCCTTGCCAAATATCACTTTACTGTATATGCCAGGATCTATACCAGAACTATTAGACGTGTTCCATTGGTCATTATGTCTATCCTTATGCTAATACCATGCAATTTTAACCACTGAAGGTTGAAGTATGTTTTAAAGTCATGTAGTGTGAGTCTCTCAATTTCATTTTTCTTTATCAATATGTTTTTGGCTATCTAGGGCCACTTGCCCTTCCAAATGAATTTCATAATTAACTTTTCCAATTCAATAAAAATGTCACTATAATTTTTTGGTATGCATTAAATCTATAAATCAAATTGGGTAGTACAGACATCTTAATATTGTTTAGTTTTCCAATCCATGAATAGGGAATTTTCTTCCATTTATTAAGTTTTTTTTTTAATTTACTTTTAAAATGTTGTTTGGTTTTCTGCGTACAAGTCCTTTACAGCTGTAGATACATTTAATCCTAGGTATTTGATTCTTTTAGTTGCTATTGTAAATGGAATTTTTTTCTTGATTTCCTCTTCAGATTTCTCATTATTGTTGTACACAAATGCTACTGAATTTTGCGTGTTGATCTTAAATCCTGCCACATTACTGAACTCTTTTATCAGCTCTAGAAGATTTGTTGTAGATTTCTTGGGATTTCTAAGTATAGGATCATATCATCTGCAAATAGTGAAATTTTAACTTATTTCTTTCCAATTTGGATGCCTTTTATATCATTTTCCTCTCTAAGTGCTCAAGCAAGTACTTCTAAGGCAATGTGAAATAACAGTGTTTTCAGTGGGCTACGTGTCTTGTTACAGGTCTTAGAGGGAAAGACTTTAGCATTTCACCATTGAATATGATGTTAGCTGTGGGTTTTTCATATATATCTTTTATCATGTT
Organism: Cabassous unicinctus; assembly: GCA_029593785.1. Lineage (NCBI taxonomy): Eukaryota > Metazoa > Chordata > Mammalia > Cingulata > Chlamyphoridae > Cabassous > Cabassous unicinctus. The sequence goes on along the minus strand of JAQZBX010094045.1, from coordinate 6,441 downwards.
GAGGAAGTTTTCTTCTATTCCTATCTTTTGAAGTGTTTTTATCAAGAAAGGGTGCTGTACTTTGTCAAATGCTTTTTCTGCATCAATATAGATGAACACGGGATTTTTTTTATTTCAGTCTGGTAATGTGGTGTATTACATTAATTAATTTACTTATATTAAACCATCCTTGCAGAGCAGGGACAAAACTCACTTGATCATGGTTTATAATTCATTTGACGTGTTGTTGGAATAAGATTAGCAAGTATTTTGTTAAGATTTTAGCATCCAGCTTCATTAGAGAGATTGGTCTACAGTTTTCTTCTTTGCAGTGTCTTTATGTGGCTTTGGTATTAGGGTGATGTTGGTATCATAGAATGAGTTAGGCAATATTCCCTCCACTTCTATTTTTGGAAGAGTCTAAGAAAGATTGGTGTTAGTTCTTTACAGAAATGATTGGTAGAATTCACTTGTGAAGTGATCTGGTCCTGGGCTCCTCTTTTTTGGGAAGTTTTTTATGACAAATTTAATCTCACTACTTGTGATTGGTCTGTTGAGGTCATCAATTCCTTCTCTCATCAGTGTAGATTGCTTGTGTGTTTCTAGAAATTCTTCCATTTCATCTAAGTTATCCATTTTCTTGGCATGCAAATTTCATAGTATCCTCAGAATTACCTTTATTTCTGTGGGGTCTGTGGTGATATCCCCTTCCTCATTTCTTATTTTACGTATTTGCTTCTTCACTTTTTTTGTCTTTGTTAACCTAGTTAAGGGTTTGTCAATTTTCTTAATCTTTTCAAAGAACCAGCTTTTGGTTTTGTTAATTTTTTTCTACTTATTCTTATTTCCAATTTCTCTTAGCTCTGCTCTAATCTTTGCTATTTCCTTCTTTCTACTTCCTTTGGGGTTAGCTTGTTGTTTTCATTCCAATTCTTCTAGGTGTATAGTTAAGTATTTGGTTTTAACTCTCTTTTATTTTTTAATATAGGAATTTATGGCTAGAATTTCTCTCTCCCTACAACTTTAGCAGAATCCTTTAGGTTTTGATACATTGTGTTGTCATCTTCATTAGTTTCAAGGTAGCTACTGATTTCTTTTGTGATTTTCTCCTTGACCCACTGATTGTCTAAGTATGTGTTGTTTAGCTTCCATAGCTTTATACCTAATCTGTTTCTCTGCCCCTTACTGGTTTCCAGCTTCATTCCATTGTTGTCATAGAAATTACTTTGTATTATCTCAATCTTTCTGAATTCATTGAGAATTTTTCTGTGGCCTATGTTGTGGTCTATCATGGGGAAACATCCATGTGCACTCAAGAAGAATGTGTATTCCACTGTATTGGAGTGTAATGTTCTGTATATGTCTATTAGGTATAGATCCCCTGATGTATTATTAAAGGTCTCTGTTTCTTTGTTGACCTCCTGTTGAGATTTTCTGTATAGTGGTGATAATGGTGTATTAAAATACCTCACTATATTTGAAGAGGCATCTATTTCTCCACTTAGTTTTTCCAGTGTTTGCTTCACTTACTTTGAGTTGCCCTGGTTAGATACATAAATGTTCATAATTGTTCTTTCTTCTTGAAAGATTACCCCTTTTATTAAAATATAGTGTCCATCTTTGTCTCTTACAATGGTTTTGGATTTAAATCTATTTTGTCTGATATTAGTATAGGTACCTCCACCCTTTTCTGGTTATTGTTTGCATGTAAAATTTTTTTCCAACCATTCACTTTCAGCCTCCTTGCACCCATGGGTCTAATGTGGGCTCCTTGTAGACAGCATATAGATGGGTGATATTCGTTATCCATTTTACCAATCTTTGTCCCTTGATTGGAGAGTTTTATCCATTAGCATTCAATGTTATTGCTGTCAGGGAATTACTTACATTAGCCATATTTTCTTTAGGTTAATATATGACATAGGTTGTTTTTATTTCCCTTATCTTTTTAGTTATTCTTACCTATAGTCTTCCTTCCTACACTCTTCTCTGGCCCTTTCTCTCCTGTTTTTTCCTTTCAAACTGCAGAACTCCCTTTTGTATTTCTTGAAGAACATATTTCTTCTTAACAAACTCTCTTAATTTCTGTTTATCTGAGAATATTTTGAAATCTACCTCATTTTGATAGCTGGCTTTGCTGAATACAGAATTATTGGCTGAGTTTTTTCTTTTAGCACCTAAAATATGTCATACCACTGCCTTTTTGCCTTTATGGTTTCAAATGAGGAATCTGCACTTTATCTTACCGAGCTTCCCTTGTATGTCATGAATATCTTTTCTCTTGTTGCTTTCAGTATTCTCTTTGGTTTGAGCATTGGACTATTTGATAAGTATATTTTGGGGGTAGGCCTGTTAGGATTTTATGGTTTAGGGTGCACTCTGCTTCCTGGACATGTACATCCATGTGCCTCAAAGAGTTGGGAAATTTTCAACCATTATTTCACCAAAACTCTTTCTTCCACCTTTCCATTTTCTTCTCCCTGTGGGATACTTATAATGCATATGTTTGTGTTTAATGTTGTCATTCAAATCCATGAGTCCCTGCTGGATTTTTTTTCCCATCTAGTCATTTATCTGTTCTGCTATTGATGTGATTTCAGATGTTATGTCTTCGACATCACTGATTATTTTCTGTGCCTGTTCAAATCTGCTGTTATGTGATTACAGTGTATTTTCATTTTTTGCATTGTGCCATTCATCACCATCAGATCCACTATCTTTTTATGTATGTTTACAATTTCTTCTGTATGTTCCCCCAGGATCTTCTTAATATCCTTTATCTCTTCACTTCATTAAGTTGATTCATGAGATTTTTTTTGAACATCCTTGATTAATTGTTCCATGTTATGCATCTCCTCCTGTTTTTTAATTTGCTTGTTAGACTGGGTCATGTCTTCCTATTTTTCATTATGGCTTCTAATTTTTTGTTGATGTCCAGCCATCTGCTTATCTTTATAGGCTTATTCAGTTGGTTAGCTTCTCTTTCAATTCTAGGGTTTTATTTTGTTGCTTTTTTCCCTGTGGTCACTTTCTTTTTGAAACTCAGTTACCCTTATTCTATATCCTCACAGTTGTTGGTGTTCCATTGGGAAAAAAAATCATTGTTAAAGTAAAAGAAATAGATAAAAAGAAAAATAATAGTAATAATAAAAAGGTAGGAGAGAAATTATATGAGAGCTAAGACAATGAATAATATGAGAAACAAAAACATGAAAACACAAAGGAATAAGAATAAAAAAGGTGGAATCGAAAAATATAAATCAAGAAACAAATTAGAGAAGAAAACAGAATGAATTAAAAGTTCAGAAAGATGAGAAGAGAAGAATAGAAAGACAGAGAGAGAGAGAGAGAGAGAGAGAGAGAGAGAGAGAGAAACTGAAACCCAAACAAGAAGAAATGGAATGAAAGAAAAGTAACAGAAGATGGAAAAATGTAGGAAAGAAATGAATTAAAATAGGTAGAAAAAATAAGTAAAAGGAAACAAAGAAAGGGAAAAAACAAAACAAAACAAGAAATAAAATAATAACAATGGCAAAAAACAACCCAGTAATAACAGCCTACTCTCTTAGGCCCCTGTGAGGTTTTCAGGCTTCTGATACTCATCAATATATCAACCAACAGCCTCATCTCCACAGGTGAAGTACCTAGTTTTAGCAAAGAAAATAAAGTAAAAAAATGAACTGATAAAAAATTAAAAAACAAACAAACCCACAAACAAGCAAGCAAAAATTCAGTCTATATATGTGCTGTCATAAGGTGCATGCTGGGTGTCTGATAACTCAGTGGATCACTCTATGGATCCATTCCCTTCAGAGGTACTAGGAATCAAAATAGGAGCCTCACTCTATGCAAGGCAGAAATTCCTACACTGAACAACATCCAATCCAAAAGTTAAGTAGACTTCTGAAAGCTTATATGGTTCTTCCCACCCTGGTTTCCTCAGGTGAGTTGGACTTCTAACAGTTTGCCAGAGCCAAGCTGGTTAGTCTCCTGTCTCTGCCTCCTCACTGACCTAGTTCTGCTTTCCCCCAGGGAGGCTAAGTTTGACTGCCTGCTTTATCAGATCCCCCCTCTCCTCTCCCTGGGGCCACTTCTGTACTGGTTGGGGTCTTTTCTGAGATTTAAAGAGAGCTCAGCTGGCCAAACTCAATGAGAAGCAACCACTGTCCCCAAAACACCAGAACCCTCTTCCTCCCAGAGAAAGTTCTTTCCCATTCAGTTGGATGCAGTGAGCCAGGGGTTTTAATGAGGTTATTTGCCTTGAGTGTGGTGTATATTCCCAGCCACAGGGGTTAGCAATTCATGGTTTTTCTTTGGCCTCTTTGTCCCACTGTCTGCATCCCTCTTGGATGATGGGCAGCACTTTCCTGTTCTAGGCAATGGTTTCTTACACTTTACACTCATAGCACAAGCAACAAAAGAAAAAATATATATAAATTTGGCATCATCAAAATAAAAAAAAAACACTTTTTTGCCTCAATGTACTTTATTAGGAAAATAATATGACAATCAACACAAAGGGAGTAAATATTTGGAAACAATGTGTTGATGAAAGTTTAATATCCAGAATATATAAGCCAACTTAGCAATAAACAACCCAATTAAAGAATGGCAAAAACTTTGAATAAAAATGTCTTCAAAAAAGATATACAAAAATATAAATGGTCAAAAAGCCCATGAAAAGATGCTTAACATCATTGGCCAGTAAGGAAATGCAAATCAAAACCACAATGAAGTATCTTTTCACACTCATTAAGTGTCTGCTATTAAAAAATAAAATAAAACAGAAAATAGGAAGTGTTAGAGAGTATGTGGAGAAATAGTAACCCTCATTTATTGATCGTGGCATTGTAAAATGGTAGATCTGCTCTGTGGAAGACAGTTTGGTGATTCTTCCAAAAGCTAAGTATAGAATTACTATATTTCTAAGCAATACAAATAATAGATACACTCAAAAGAATTGAAAGTAGGGATTCAAACAGATATTTGCACCTCAAAGTTCATTACAATAAAATGAAATATTATTCAGTTGTGAAGAGGAATGGAGTCTTGATACTTGAGGCCACATGGATGAAACTTGAAGACATCAGGTTGATTGAAATAAGACAGAAACAAAAAGACAAATATTGTATCATCTTACTGATTTGAAACAATTAAAATAAGCAAACTCATTGAGTAAGAATCTAAAACATAGGTTAACAAAAAAGAGAATAGGAAATAGGAAGTTAAGGTTGAAAATATACAGAGTTCTTATTTGGAATGATAGAATTGATTTGCTGATGGATGATAATAATGGTAGCATAATATTGTGAACTCAATTAACAGCACTGAAATATGTATCTAAATGTGTAATTGTAAAGGGAAATTTTAAATTGTATATATGGTAACAGAAGAAAATTTTTTTTAAAAAATCTGTGAAGCTGCACTACACAGTGAACCCTGAGATAAATCATGAACTTTAGTTAATAGTATAATTATAAAAATGTGCCATCACCAAAGGTAACAAATGTTCCACACCAATGCAAATTTGGGTGGATGGGATTGTGTATACCAATCCTTTATTTTATATATAATTGTTTTGTAAACCCATAATATCTGCAATAAAGAAAAAAATTAAGAAAAAATATAAATGAATATTAAGAGGTTATAAAAAGGTACACCTGTAAATATAAGCATATAAGTATAAATAAACCTTTGCAATGAAATGTTGTTAGATAAAACACACCTCTGTATTCCACAGTTATGAAAGGCAGTACAAAAAAACAAGAGCCAGTTTTTCAAAAAAGTATAAAATTCTCAAACAGAGCTTCAAAACATGTAAGATTGAGAGAATTCAGAGGAGGAATAGAATTTAAAAATGTTACTGAATAATGGTCACGGATAAAGTTTTAATTTTCTTGTAATGTAGGGCAAACAAGTCATGTTTTCTTTCTGTTTCTTACTCCTAATGATCTGCTATTTTTTTTTAACTTTTAGAGATGTTTACTGGAATCCTAACAATAAAGATTAACTAAAGATTTACTCATAATTATTTAAAAATTTTTCTTTTTTTGACAATTACTTGTACTGTAGTACAGTTAAAACCTATAAAAACTTTATTTCAATGTTGGGAAGAAAATCTCTCTCATGGAGATTTTGTAAGGAGTAAGCAGATCCTGTTGTGGTGGAAATTACATAGAAAATCTTTTACCTTAATATCAACTACTGTGAAATAAATTGATGCTGGCATTTTAAACCCCTAATATGGTTATCTCAGTATCATAGATTTTTTTGATGAATTGAAGAATTGTACATTCAAAATTTTTTCAAATATATGACATATCATTTTGTGATTCCTTGATTCATACCATCAAATTCTTTTCTGAAATTCTACTGGAAAAACAGTATTCCTTGTATTATTGTTTTCTAAATATATGTGAATATAGATTAATTATCCATGATTAATAAAAGATTCATATTAGT
>JAQZBX010094044.1:0-12075 GCA_029593785.1 Cabassous unicinctus | reverse complement strand
TCTCTATCTCTATCTCTATCTCTATCTCTATAACTATCTCTCTTTCTTTAAATTGCTTGTAATGTAGGAATTCAAAAGTACAGAACCAAACCAAGAAGTTGAAAGAGGGGAAAATAAGTGTACTACTTGGCCTTAACTCTTCTCCAAACATTCCTCCCCATGGCAAAATTCTCCTTGGACACCCAGATTCCAATCTCAGCTCCAGCACAACTTATGGTTTGATTTGGAGTGATGTAAGATTCAGGGCCTTGTTTAAGTTTCCTAGCTGCCAAAAAATAACCTTGCAATGGGCTGGCTTACACAATGTGAATTTATTGGCTCATGGTTTTGAGGCTAGGAAGAACTCAAAATTAAGGCATCATCAAGGTGAGGTTTTCTCTCAGAAGACTGGGGCATTCTTAGGCTGGCTGTTGGTGATCCTTGGTCCTTGGATTTTCTGTCAGATGGAAATGCACGTGGCAGCCTCTCCTGGTTTCTCTTTCTCTTACAGATTCCCTCTGGCTTTCCCTCTCTAGGTCCTTCTCTATAAGGCATTCAACACACCTGGATTCGTTTAGGCCATACCATAATTGCAGTAAGCTCATCCAAAGTTTGTATTTACAAATGTTCCCACCTCAGGAATGGATTAAGTTAAAAAATATGTTTTCTGGGGGGAACACTGCTCCAAGCCACCACCATCCTCCTCTGTAAAAGCAGAGGGGCCCTGTCTGTCAGAAGTGCTGTGAACATCAGACATCACTTATATAAAGGAACTGGAAAGTGTCTGGCTTTTCATAATCAGCAACCCTACATTGGCCTGTCTTATTTTTAACATCAATCCAATCAATTAATGATAAAATTCAATTTTATGTGGTTGAATCCAAAGTGAATAAATTTTTAATTTAACATCACCAAGTCCCATATTCTGAAGCAATTTGTTCCAAAAAGTAATGTTACCACTCAACCCAATCACTCTAATTTGTGATAGAGCAAATGTCCACATAGTATAAATCCCCATTCTAAGCACCTCTCTCACCCCACATACCCCATTTCTGTTTGTCTAGAATGGCATGGATGAACTTTTTTTCAGAGCCCCAACTGCCTTTTATTCTGAACTCAGATTTGAGACATTGGCCCCTCCCTTTCTAACCCAAGCTGGGGGAGCCCTTGAGGCACAACCCACATTTCAACTGGCAGCTACTTTCCAGTCCTTGAGGGCTGCTACACTGGGCTTGTCCTGTACACATAAACTTCCCTAGGTCCCATGGCACATGGGAACCAAACCCAGATCTGCTTGTCTGGGTCCCAACACCCATGACCCAGAAGGAGCCAGCCAGCCTCAGGAGAGGTAGGTACTGCAGAGCAACAAGACAGACATCTATCCCAGCATGCTTATTTGACCTGATTTGCAGAGCTCCAACAATACACAGCTGCATACCAAGAACCATCAGGACTTTTCAAAGGATGTCCTCCTTTCACTGATTCTGCCCCACACTTCAGAATTTCTTTTTTGAAATTAAAGGGGAAAGTAGGTCAAAAAGGAATATGTAGTACTTGCTTTTGAACCCACATGCTGGAATGACTGTCTTAGGATTTCTGAGGTTTCAGGCTCAGAGATTTTATTTGTTCTTCCTCTGCAGGAAAAATTTATAACTTTTTATTTATAGAATCTCTTCCTTCACTGAGTATTAAGGCAAGTGTTTTTATAGTCATTTGTAACTAATTGGTTCTCTTCTCAATTGGAGACATTAGAAAAAAGAGGGAGGAGAGGGAAAGAGAGCGTGCTTTGGTGGGCATGGAAGTCAGGCAGTTCTGGATGTGGGGGTGGGATAAGATTGAGGTTTTCATAGTGACAAATGGCAAAGGAATTACAATTGTTGTTATAAAAAAAAAACTTGAATTAAAAGCTGAGCAAGATGGGGGAGGACTGGGAGGGAATGGGATGGGAGCAGCTCTTGGTTCCTCCATTTCTCTGTTGTCTCCGGCATCATCACCACTAACAGCCACTAACTGCATTCAGGCTCCTGATGCCCCAATCTCTGGTCTGGTTCAGTGCCCAGCAGTAATCAGAGCAAGTGTTGGGATTGATGATCCTGGCTCTGTCCTGGATCCCTGTGTTAAAGAAATTAGAACATTTAGAAGAGGTCAGAATGTCTTTATTTACACCTTTTATTTATTTATGGGGGAAAGGGCATACAAGAAAGAAAAACAGTAAGATTTCAAGAAATACTAAGAGGAAATGTTTTCTTGCACTTGATTTTTTCTCATCTAAAAGTCATGATGAGTAAAAGCAAACATTTTAAAAATATACATAAAGAAAAACTTTAAATATTTTACTAAAGAATTCTAGATTCATTTTTTCAAATTTTTAAAAGGAATAAAATATTTAAATAAGCTAGGAAAATTAAAGTTGAAAGTGATGTTCCTGTTCTATTGCTTTTTGTGTTTTTTAGGAGCAGAAACAGACCACAATCAAATACTTTCAGCATGAAGGGATATATTAGGTGATAAAGATAATCTCTGAAAGAGAGGTGGATTTTCATTTTTTATTGTGGTAACATGTATAAATGACATAAAAATGTCATTTTATCATTTTAGTATACAATTCAATGGCATTGATTACATTTACAATTTGTGCTACAATCACCACTATCCATTATCAGAATTTTGTCATAACACATAAGAGAAACTCTGCACCAATTATACAATAAATCCTTCAATCCCTCCCTGCTCTTTGCTCCTGTTAACTTCTAAACTACTTATAGTATATATTAATTTGCTAATTCTAGATATTTTATATCAGTGGAAAAGTATTTGCCCGTTTGTAAATATACAGATTATAGATTGAACTTCAAGGAATGCTTCTCAGACTGCAAAACTGGATCAGTAAGGGTGGCTATTTAGATCATGCTGCCGTTGCCATGATGATGAAACTAGCAAATGTTGGAGTACTGGACCATTCCAAGTGTTTGTGGGGAATGTGTACCTAGAGTAAACTTTATGCACTATTGTTGGAGGGTAAATGATGTTTTCATCCTAAAGAGCAATCTGGCAATTTCAAGGAAATATGGTACAGTTTTGTTCTTTGGTATATATCCTAAAGAAATTCTCTCAGATGTCTGCAAGGGACTAAGTGTGAGGATGGTTACTAAGGGGCAATCTGGGAATCCTCCATGGGGCAGTGGATAGTTAATGTGAGGAAGAGGCTCATCAGAGAATATGCCAGGGGTGGAAGCAGCAGATGAAATATACACATAGAGTCCTTAGATATTTGCAAATGAATGGAAAATATTGAATACAATCTGATAGATAACCCCATACTTTTTCCTCTTAAGTTCACTGTATTTTCTGAAACAGCTTACTAACTTAGTTTTCTTTGCTTTGATATTGCTATTTCAATCATTTTAATATATTTTATATCTTTAAGTTCTAAATTTATACTTATGCTAAATATTATAATTGAAAATATAAATGCAGAACAGACACTTCCATACAGAAGAATTCCAATTAACAAATATTGAAGGAATGAGAGAAATAAAAAAAATCACTATTAGCACACAACAGTAGTTAACTGTCACAAGCAAAATCTACCAGTGAATATAAAAGGCAGGGGGCTAAAGTGTAAGCAGAAACAGGACATTTGCATAGTCACAAAGGATTTCCCCACAAATATTTAGTAATTACAAAGGGAAACATAGTAAGTTTAGAGAAGAGAATCTTAGCAGACACCTCTTTAGCTTAGTGGTCATGGTTAACAACACCAGAAATACGTTACAAACTCATGTACCTGCTGATAAGATGCATTATCACAGACTAGAAGACACTACAGAGACATGACAACTAAATGTAAGGTGGGATTTTGGATTGGATCCTAGAACAGAATAGAACATTAGTAAAAAGATTAATAAAATCTCTTTCAAAATTCTTTAGTTTAGCTTAAAATATATCAAGGGTAGCATCATAATTTTGACAAAACTTCTATGGCTATATAAGGGCAAGTTGTGGGAAAGGTATATTGGAACTATTATTTTTACACCTCATCAATAAGACTAAAATTACCTCAAACTTAAAAAAACTTTTAAACACCCACAAACATACATACATGTGCATAATGTGTATGTGTGTATATATTTATATATATATATTTTATATATATGGAAATTTGTATCTTGGGCACTCAAAAAGTTAAATACTAGTGTTCTTCCTAGAATTAATCATTTTCTCCGTGGTTTATTATAACATCTTTAAGGTCCTTACCCTTCTAAAGTTTTTATTTCAAGTACAATTTTCTAATTTTCACAAAAAAACTTTTCTTAAGCATCTCCATATTAGACCAAATATTAAAATCCTAGAATAATATTATCAACTATCACGATGTTATCTCAAAAAATCACTCATCTCAACTACAAAACCAAACCAATATTTTTACATTTCTTCTCATCACATGTTATCTATTTATGCATTTTGTTTTGGTTATTGGGGGTGAGAGAGTGCAGGGCAGATGGCTGAGAGATTTATTGTCATTAATAGGCCTGGCAGTCTAGAAAAAACATTAACTTAAGAAAGAGCTGTTTTTGTATACAAGAATCCACCACAGATGTAAAAATTAAGTTATTTATATAATATATTTTATATAGAAACATTAGAGGTAGGCAAAGCAAGCTCTGAGAAGATTCTTCCAATATTTCTTCCTTAAATTTGGCTCTGAAATGACTGTTATTAGTGGCAATAAACATATTTTTATAAAACAAAAAAATCTGTCTATGTAATATACTCTAAGGAAATAAGGATAAATATCAAATGTACCTTTAAAAGAAGAAAATAATTTCCCACTCTAGACATGATTGATTCATTCCCTGAGCATGAATCCCCTTTTACACTCATTTTTTTCTGATCATAAACTGAGCTGAAGTCTGCTCATAGGGATCTTAAAGGAGAAACTAACATTTTAGATCAAGAATGTAATTATTGAGATAATCATATTTATTACTTCAGGCAATCATTGTTTCTAGTCACTGTGGCATTTAATTTTATATCTGTATCTATCACAATACTCTTTACAGAATCAGCACTACTGAAAAGAGAATTACACTTTGTAAAAAAAAAAAAAAAGAGGTTATTTTAAGCAATTCCATTCCTACATCAATACCATTTCCAAATTTGTCTTCCACTACTACCATGAAAAGTAGAAGTGGTAAAATCTCTAACCTAAATATCTACCCAAAAAGGGAGACAAATAATTTACACATCAGTAAATCACCACAAATCACAATATATTCAAGTGGTGACAAGATATAAATTCATTTAGAATTGCCATACTGTCTGGCTGTCAATACGGTCTCTTGAATAATTATATTAAGCATATTCCTGCAACACGTACCAAAAAGTAGAGAACAATAATATATTTATGAACTTCAAATAATGAAACAAGATGTCCAAGAAGGCTAAACTCCAAATGTACTTTACACATGAATTTTATATTGAAAGCACTCACAATATACAACAAAATTGACAAGTAGTCCAGCTCTTTAAAAAAATAAACAGAGCCTCTTTTCTTGATTGATACCTAGTCTCATATGGTAGGATTCTGATAAGCTGTTACAGAAAGTGGATTGTCCTCCTGCTCATAAGAAACAGCTTGTACCTATCCATAAATTTCTTCAGAAACTGTGAATCTACTTGGCAATATTGTTAACTCCAGTTTCCTATTACATTCACTGGTCTGAAAACTTCAAAAAATTCAAAACTGAAACGTTCTTTGAAGTACTTTGTTTGTCTTCAGAGTTTTTAATAAAAGGAAAGTTGGAATTTATTGCTCCTGGTCATCAACATCCATTTTGAAAGGAGGGTAATAAACTAAAATCAAGAGTTCTTTGGTCAAGTTAGTAACAGGCTTCCACTTTGTTCTAAATCCTTTCATAATTCGTTTTTCCCCCAGTTTTTCCAATATGGAATGGGTCTTACAAAAAGCCTCTTTCCTGGCCTGCCAGACACAGTCTTGGCCCCCAATTTCAACTAAATCCAGTTCCAAAAGTTCCTTGGTTAGCATTTCTTCCTGAAGCCAGTATAATTTATCTGTCTTTATTCCTAAAAACTCTTCTGCTTCTTGCTTAAGATGCTGGACCTTCTCCAGCATGTGTACAATTTTAATTCGTGGTGGAGTACTTTCATCTGAAGATAAACACTTCAGGAAGATTACCTTGATCTTGATTGCTAGGATTGTCATTAGTGGCATTCCCAAACAGCTAGGACTCAGCACTGTATTGGACTTGGAAATCCAATATATCACAATTATCATTGTTCATTGTCCCCAAGGATTCATACTTATGGGCATTGCAAGGAAAGTTGTTCTGGTTCATGCCTTGATTTGACTTACTGTAAGATTATGAGGAATCCTTGTACTGCTGGGGTGGTGATGAAAGTGGCAGCTGAGGAGAAACACTGCTGGGCCATGGTAAAGTACTTTCAGTCATGTAGAGATTCTCAGGTGGTGCTGAGGCTGCAGCTGAAGGCCTGGGTACCGGGTTCCCATTACATAAGCACTAGGAGAAGCCCATGTGTCCCCCTGTGGTTATAGAGTCAGTCTTTATTTTTTAGTTTTTATTTATTTATTGATTGATTGATTGATTGATTGTAGAGTCAGTCTTGGTTGTGGAACACTATGATTACCATCTCCATAAGGATAATGGTGCAGGTACATCCCAGGGATCTCTGAAGCACAATATCCTGGAACCTGTCCCTAATAGGGAGTGCTTCAGTCTGGCAGTCCTGTTGAGGATACATCCAATGAGGGACTGAAGTTGGGCTTTTGCCAGATGAGTGTACCTGGTGTAAAATATGCCCCAGAGTATGAAAGAGTTTTTCCCCAGGGCCAGGGGTGTATGTTAGACCATAAACTCTATTTGTATAAGAATTCAAACTCTGTACTTGCAACTCTGGTCTTACAGGATATGTGCTTATGTAAGGAGCCCTAGTTTAGACAGAAGAATTCCAGTAATTAGAATTGTAGCTAGGATGTGGTGGCTGCTCCAAGTAGCTTCCTCCAGCTTAACCCAGCTCCATCCAAGGTCACTTGGATGAGTAGTAGCATTACCTCCTCTGCTTTCTCCTGGCCAATTGGTCTCAGCCTGGTTGCCCCTGCACACATGCCAGGAAACAGGAGGCTGGGGAAGTTCAGGACAAGAAGGCTATATGGTTGGAAGTGGGTGCATGGGCACACCTGCAACCCCAGGCCCATAGTAGCAGCCATAAGATGGCCTGTCACTGAGGCAGTAGCCTGAACACCTCAGAACCCATACTTTTTACATGACTAAAAAATATATGTGCACAAAAGACTAAATCACATGCTACAAGACTGATTGACAAAAAAGTACACATTAAGAAAAAAAAAGAGAAGGTAAATAAAGGGCAATAACTAATAATAGCTTGCACATATTTATATAAAACAGGGTAGACATCCTGCAAGAAACACTATTGAAAAAATGATACTAAATCAACCTATTTGACATTTAGATATGAAAACATAGCAATTTTGTTGTCTCTTTAATTCAGGTACTCTAGGGTGGACAAAAATAGAAAATAATGCAATTCTAACTAAATCATGGGATTCTCCTTTTCCCTCCCCAACCAAAGTATTTCTTTCCTCATTTTCCTACCTGATATACTTACTGAGACCCTGGGTTCTTGTTCCAGATCCAGCATGAACTAGCTCTGTGTTCTGGGATGTGATCTAATCTCCCTGAATCTCATCTCCAAAAATGAAGCAGTTACTAAGAGAATTAGGCACAGAAAGTTTAATACCCAGTGCCTGACACATGAAGAGATGGTCCATATTGCCTGGAGACTGTCAGTAACTAGAAACTACTCCCCAACAAGGACCTCTTTCCTTTCCCCAGGCCACTGTCTGATTCAATGATCACAATCCTCAGACTTTCAATAGAGCCATTCAGAATGAAACAATTTTCACCTTAGTCCTATCAGGCTTTGAAGCAATTTGCAAGGCAAATGAGTGTCATTCCTCATGTATTCTTTGGACTTTGGCCTCCATCTTCATTGACTAGACAGGACACTATAAAAACCCAGAGTAAATATCTAACTGAGTTATTCACCACTTTTCCTAAACTAGCTATGTGACTTGGCCATTTTGGGAGGCTGAAGCTATGGGTCTCTGACCGTTTACCTTGGAATAGTTGCCTTGGGGATGGACAAGTCCAGTTCCCCATGTGTCAACATGTCTGAGACAAGAACTGGCCTGGGATTGAGCAATGGATAACTTCAAAGCACTCTCAAATGGCTGCAGTAAAGGGCCAGAGTTTTAATCAAATGTAAACTGTCATGCATGCTGGTAGTGGCCATAGGCTTTTCCCATGCAGGGCATGTTCCTTAAGTCCAGAGGTGCCAAAAATGTTGTGGAGACCTGTCTGTCCAGGAGATGATGCCTGTAACCATGAAGGAGCTAAAGTCACCTCAGGAAGAGGTGTAGGCTACAGACAGCATGGCCCGATGGGGCCCAAATCACCAGGAGATGCCTACACTGGTGGAGATGGGTGGGCACATGTCCAGAGTGCTCCCAGGAGCCTAGGCCTTCCCAGCACACTTTGAATGCTTCTTGGGAAGGAGCCTGAGACACCATTGTGAAGGCCCTCATAGTTCCACTGTGGACTGTTCCACTAGGACTGTGCCCTGCACACCTAGGCACTTTGCATTCTGTGCAGTGGGAAGTATTTTTTATTTTGTCCTCTCCTGAATGACTTAAAAATTTTCAAATTAGCAAACCACTTCATGAAATCAGTAATATGCTAAGAATTTTTTAAAAAGATCTAAGATTGTCATGGTTCTTCTAAAGTTGAAAGAGGACATGACTAAACATTTTTTCCCATATTCTCCATGTGTGGGAATTGATTTGGGATTATGGAGTTAATATTGGGAGGGGTATTTGGGTGGGACTGGAGCTGGAAGTGGAGTAGAGATGCAGTTCAGAGCTGGAGACAGAGCTGGAGGGGTCTTTGACAATGTGTAGAATTTACTGCAGTAAAAAGGAGCAGCTGGGACAGTTTCTGCTTGCCTTGAAATTGAGTACAGCCCTCCAGGTGAGAAGACTTGGCAGGGGCAGACACTACCAAATGTTCCTTGATTGGTCTGAAGTTTACATTAACCAATGGGTGGGGTAGAACCCCAGTTAATAAGGACAAGAGGAAGAACTCTAGTCCTTTGTGCTCTCTGAGCTGACAACCATGGGGTTCCAGGGCATCAGCTCTTTGTCAGACTAATCCAGGCAGCTACAGATTTCTTCTCTGCTATAGCCTGTGCAGTGCATAATCTCACTCAATTGTACTTCAAGTTCCAGTAAAAGTGAAGGCTCATGGGTATTGTCACTTGGCCCAGTGAGGTTATGCACTGCCAGCCTCTGCCCATCTCTGTGCCTGCAGCATCTGAGACTCAGTACTTCCAGCAGCTGTCCCAGGAGTAAGATGTACACAACCCCATAGTTTCAGTTCCAGTTGGGCTAAGAGATGAGTAAAAAACATACAATAACACCACACTTTGGACTTTCAAACACTTTTGTTCCCTATATATTATAAACCAAAACCACAAACTAAATGTTGACATTAATTTGGTGTGTCAGGACATTTTTTCCTTCACACAGAGACAGGTCTCAATTTCAATATGGAGTTGCTTTGGGATTGGAGTGTGGGGCATAGACTGTGTTTTCCTACCACTTTTTATTAGACTGATTAAATGTCAATTATCCCTATCAGAGTATGGTAGTAGATAATGAAAGAGGAGTTGAAGTATTTTTGTCAGTTTGCAATTGGAGTAGATTTCCTATTTGATCAGATTTACTCCATACAGCAGTCACATAGTCAGCTTTTCTTCTTCCCCTCTTTTAGTTAAGTTTTCTCTAATGACAAGGCCATGCAGTAATTTAGCTTCTATAGGGTTAGGGTTACTTTTCCACCATCACAGTGGAGGGGGCAGGAACAGCTTGGCTAGGATTCCAGCACCCAAAGGGTCTGAGCTTTCATCTCCCATGTAGGTCATTGGGTTGAGTAGATTGAGATTCTAGTGAAATTGGGTTGTAGAAAACAATTGAAGATTGTGGGCACAGTGAAAATGTGGGGGTCCCACGGGAAAGAAATTGGAAGCCAGCTACAATCCTGTGAACAAGAAATTACAAAAATATATAAGGTAAAAAAAAGAGATCAGAGTGGAAATGACACAGGGACAGAAATTATTGGGAATATAACCTACAAACATTCTGTGACAAGAGAATATGAAGTGGAGAGAAGAAAAGAAAACTACTTAGGATGCAAAGGGGACTCGAACAAGAGAAATTAAACAACAGGAACTGGACACCATAATCTCTGAAATTGTAATAGCTGAATGTTAGATTTTTTTCAAGGTCCTAATTTTTCTTTTGAATTTCAGGTTTGTCAGTGCTTAATGCATATTAGAAACAACAACAACAACAAAGAAATGCATGAAACAATTAGAAAATTATGCCCTTAAATAAGGATTATCATGAATTTATTATTCAATGTTTTGCTTCTAATGTTCAATTTTAAAGTCAAATAAGGAAAGCCCCAATAATAATTTTATAACATTTTTATACAGAAACACTTATGGTTAGGGAAAGATTAAGGGAATGGGGGTGTAAGGAATTTGGCAAAGGAATAGTTTGCAGAAGACACTGTAGTAATACAAAGCAACAATGTCAACATTAAATGCATCTGGGTGTTTTCTTCCTTTCCCCCATTTCTTACTCCTTGTTCAATTTTAGAAAGATCACTTAGGCAACTCTCTGAGTCATGGTTCCCTGTTAAGAATAAAGTGCTGGACACAGCTCCTGGCTCAAACATCCACTCATAAAAAAATATTTTTTCTTATTCTTAGAATATTTTATTACATGTTGGCCTTAACACAAGCTTCTGTCCCCAGTTCTCCAAAAGCAAATCTGAATGTAATCTCAGATCCTATATATTTGATTATGTAAATGATAGATGTTTTTCTTCTCCCTCCCCTTAAATAAACACATACACCACATAATGAGAAGAGCATAAAATATGCTTTTCTGGAATGGCATTAATGAAATCTGGGTGTGGTTTTGGACAAGACTAGGGAGAAAGAGGGCTTACCTAATTCAGGCTCCTGTGAGGGTCCATAGACGAGGCTGGGGTAAAGAATCACATGTGGGTCCAAGGACCTTCCATTCATTATGACCCAGAGGGAAGGGGTAGTGCTTTCCTACGTATAATTACAATTGGAAGTTTCAAACTATACAGAATGAAAAGCAGAAGAGGGAATGGCATCTCTTTATCATCCAATCCAAATAGATACAGTACTTGCTATTAAATTATGAAGTACAAAAGGGCAAGGGACCTTATGGAGAAGAAGCAGGGGCCATTTGGAGAAAAAGCATCAGTGGTCATCCAGAGAATCTATTGGTAGTTCTTATCAAAACTGTATGGAGTTTCAGGCCCTGCTAGTTGTGGTTATGCCAAGTGCAGGACTAACTGGGGCCATCACTCCAAGGGAAACCTGACTAAGCCAGGCAACAGTAGCCAAGGCATTGGTAAGAGATATCCCCTGATTGTGTTTGCAGGTATGTTGTCAACTTTTCTTCCTAAATGTGTTGGATTAAATGATTGCTTCATCAGCTGAACTCTTTAGTTTATTTCATGATGCAGAACTTTTTCCAGGATTGAATAGAAAACACAGATCCTGGAGATCAGCAGAATTTTTACTTAAGAATAAGAGTTGAATATTGGATTGTGTAAATTAAGATTCCATAATAAATCATCTCCTGCCCTTGTCAGCAGTTCCCATTTAGGGGATTTGAATAGAATTTGTGCCATGGTTTGCACTCTTTAGAGTGAAAGGCATGTTGGGAAGAGGGACTACCCAGCAAGGGTTTTGCTGCATAATGTGACACCCCATGGGGAAACATTAACTCTCTGTGTAGTATACCCCCTGACACACTACTCTCTCTCTCTAACCAAACCATCCTTTATTTTGGACCTGTTTTCCTCTTACTTTATTAAAATGTACTGCATTTTTTTAAGGCAGCATGGTAATCCAGTTTATGGGTGCATCATT
>JAQZBX010094043.1:0-12079 GCA_029593785.1 Cabassous unicinctus | reverse complement strand
GGCTATTTGTTAAATGAATTTTAGAAAAGGAGAAACTGATTCCTGGTGAAGTTAAAAAACTTGTCCATGAGGAAAGTTACTATAGAATGGCAACTAGGATTACATTCTTCTCAATTTCTGTCTGATGTTTTATTCTTTGTAGTCCTTTACTGCCATGGTTGTTCTTTTTGTTGATAAACATACTTCTCTGATATTAACTACCTTGTGAAAAATCAAAATATGTATCTGTGCCCTGTCATATAACAGCTCAAAGTGCATTTTCAGAGTACATAATTTGCCTGAGGCCTTTCAAAGTCAGAATATCAGAAGCTAATCTTCCTCTGACTCCTTAAAACTTATAGCATTTTCCATTTAGTTCTGTAATTTTAAAATTTCTGAGATTACGGAACTCTTCTGATTCCAAGAGCCTGTCAGATTTTGCTCATTTTATACCCAAAGTACAGCACTGGATAGCACTAAAAAAGGTGGCAAAGAAGTAGATTATTAAATCTTCTACAGTGTTTCTCAAAGTATGGTGTCCAGACTAGCAGCATCAACTTCACTTGGGAACTTAAAGATGTAAATTTTTGGGCAGCACTCCAGACCTACTATCTTAGAAACTCTGGAAGTGATGCCCAGCAATCAAGCTCTTAATAGACTCTCCAGGTGGTTCTGATGCAAAATGAAGTGAGAGCCACTGGTTTATGGCAACATTCTCTAATAACTTCTTTGATCCTTTAGTTCTCAAACTTGAACTTGCATCAGAAATCACCAGAGGGCTGGTTAAGACACTGATTGATGGACCCACCACCAGAGCTTCTGATTTGGTAGGCCTGGTGTGCATACCAAGATTTGGATTTTTTAACAAGCTCTCCGGTGATACTGCTGCTGCTGATCTTGAAACGATACTTTGAGAATCACTGTCTTGATGGAAGATCACAATTAAATGACAACAACAACAACAACAGCAAAAAACCCTTTCCATAGCTCATAGTCCCTAAATAAAGATTTCCCTGAAATGTCCATGAAATTGTGTTTTGAAATAGCTATAAAATGCTTGTGGAATCTGTACATGTGTATGTAGAACACAAAGGCTCCATCTGATGAAATGTGCAGTCCTGTGAAATAGCAAAGCCATTAGGGTAGTCCCAGTAAAATTAACCAGAGAGGGCACACCACTGAAGACTCATACCCTTTCCTGCAAGCACTGATCTGTGGTAAGTTGCAATATTAAGGTTGAAGCAATACTGAGAAAACCTGTGTTGAAAACTCCCTTCTGAATTTCAGATTCAGTTTATGAAAGTGCTGCAGTGGCACAAAGCTATAATCTATTTCCGCAGAGCAATTTGTGTATAGCGCAAGTTCACATCATTGAGGACACTCTGCATCTCCTTATCAGGAAAGACTAATTGGGAGCTACAATTAGCTGGCTAGTGAATGCCAGGAATTCTGAATCAGGATCACCAAGTAGCCCCCATTTAATACTCCATTATGAGAGCAGAGATGGCCCCTGAGCAAAAGGGATTGATGGGATGCTTTGCCTGGAGAATTGTAAATGGATAAGGTTGGTAGATTTTTTTTTTTTTGCTGTTGATTGTTTTATTTACACAACATGTGGCATCTTTCAGATATTTTAAATAATTATACATGTTTCATAACCTGTGTTCCCTGGAGTAAAGAGCCTTTGTTCATCACCTGTTCCTTATAGGACCAAGATTTGAGTAATGGCTCTCAGACCCATCCTTCGACACCCACGGCTCTCCTTGGAATATATTCTTATTAGTATAGTCCATTTTAAGAAACTTTTTATTTTGAAATAATTTCAGCAGAAGAGTTGCAACAATAATAAAACTCCCATACAGATAAATTCAACTTACTTCATGCCTTTAGATACCCAGATCCACCAATTTTAACATTTTACCACCTTTGTGATATCTCTCTCCGTCTCTCTGTCTCTTTTTCTGGCTCTCTATTTTCTGAACATTTGAAAGCAGGTTGCACACATCATAATCCTTGAACACAATACTTTCATGTACATTTCCTATGAACTAGCATATTGACTTATGCAATCACCAGATAAGTGCAGTTATCAAGTTCAAGAAATTGAAAGTTGCTATTAGCCTTACATTCTATATTCCAATTCTTTCTTATGTCCCAATAATGTCTTTTTGAGCCTTTTCTCCTCCATTCTTAGATCTCATTCAATATCATGTATGGCACTTAATTGTCATTATCGATTTAGATTCTCTTTCTTTTTTTAAAAAATCATGGTAACATATGTATAATATAAATCTTCCCATCCCAACTCTTCTCAAGAATACCGTTCAGGGGAATTACTCACATTCACAATGTTACAGTCCCTGCACCAGCATCCATTACTAGAACTTTCCCTTCATCCAAATAGAAATCCTACACTCAGTTTGCCTTAACTCCCTCTTGCCCCTTGCCCCTATTTCTGGTAACCTGTACTCTGCTTTCTGTCTCCGAGTTTGCATATTTTTCTTTGTGCTTACCATGGGGCTTAATTTTAACATCTTAAATCTACAGTGATCTTATTTTCTTTGATACCAAGTAAACTTCAAAAGCATAGATAAACTATGTTCCTATACCCCTCCATCCCCCCCACCTTTATGTAGTTCTTATCACAATTTCCATCTTTATACATTATGAGTTCAATACCATTGATTTATCATTACATTTTAGGCATTTGCCTCATAAATCCTGTTGGAAGTGAAAAGTGGAGTTAGAGGGCAAAAATACAATAGTACTGGTATTTACCCATGCCATTATCTTTATTGGATATTTTTATTTCCTCATGTGGCTTTAGGTTAATTCGATTAATTGTCTAGTGTCCTTTCCTTTCAACCTGCAGAACTCCCTATAAAATTACTTATAGGGATAGTCTAGTGGTGATAACTGCCCTTCACTTTTGTTTGTCTGGGAATATCTTAATTCCTCCTTCAGTTTTGAAAGATAGTTTTGCTGAATATAGAATTCTTGTTTGTCTTTTTTTTTTTTTTTTTCTGTTAGCATTTTAAATATGACTTTCCATGCTTCCTTACTTCCATGGTTTCTGATAAGAAATCAGAACTTAATCTTTTAAGATGTCTTGTATGTTGGACACATTACTTCTCTCTTGTGGCTTTTAGAAGTCTCTCTTTATCTTTGGCATTCAACTGTTTGATTATAGCATGGTGTGGTGTGGGTCTCTTTGAGTTTAACCTGTTTGGAGTTTGTTGAGTGTCTTAGATGAATATATTATTGTCTTTTTTTAAATTTTGTAAGTTTTTAACCATTACTTCTTTGACTATTCTCTCTGTTCCTTCCTCTCTTTCTTCTCCTTCTGGGACTCCCACAATGTGTGCATTGGTATATTAATGGTATCCCACAGGATCCTAAGGTTCTTCAATTTTCTTCATTCTTTCCTCCTTCTGCTCCTGTATGATTTCAATTGTATCTTTAATTTCACTGATTCTTTCTTTTGCCAGCTCCAAAATGCTGTTAAACCTCTCTAGGGAATATTTAATTTCTGTTACTGTGGTCCTCAGCTCTATTTGGTCCCTTTTTTATAATTTCCTTCTCTCTATTGATAGTCTCATTATGTTCATCTATTATTTTCTTGATCCCCTGTAGTTCTTTGAGCAATTTTTGGAACCATATTTAAAAAGTCTTTAGAATGTTCCAGGTCTGATCCTCTTCACTGAAGGTTTCTGATGCTTTAATTTTCTCCTTTGCCTGAGCCATTGCTTCCTGTTTCTTTGTATGTTTTGTAATCTTTTGCTGAAACCTGGACATTTTGATATTTTAATATGTTATCCCTGGAATTTAGACTCTGAGATATCTGTTTTTTAAGCTTGTATACAGCTGGTGTTATGAGAGTTTCCTTGAATGCCAGGAGCTAACAAAAAAGTAAATAAAAGAAGAAAAAATAAATAAACACCTTTCCCGGTCTTTGCAGAGTGACCTATGCTAGTGCCCTCCTTCTGAGCTTATCCATACAATGAGTTTAGAGACTTAGCCAAAGTGTAGGGGCTTCCCTAGTCATTTCTGTGCATGTATCCTGTCTTGGGCGTCATGTTTGTTGGTTCCAAATGTGCCTTCTTCCTTAGGAAACAGTTTCTTCATGGTCTGGATACTGTGCTGTATGTCTTACAGCTAGCAATCCCTTGCCAAAGTCATCCATTTGACTACTCTCCCATAGTATTCTATAAGATAGCTCTGCCTTCTATACCCAGGGTAAATTTCAGAATCTGATTTTTCACTCATTCATTTAAAAATATATATATTGAGTGACTATCTTATATCACACACTCTTCTAGATCCTTGGGATCCATTAGCGAGCAAAATAGACAAGATCTCTAACCTTGTAGAGCTCACATTCTAGATGGAGGAGAGAAAAAATGATATAATAAATAAATTATGTAGCACGTTAGAATTATGTGCCAAGGAAAGAAGCACATGTAAATGGGATTGGGGATAGGAAGCTGCAAGGCATGTTGTAGATATGAATGCATAGCCTATACCCTCCCAATAATCTTGCACAAAATCTTTGAAGCCATTTAACCCTGAAAGCAGAAGATCAACTTGAGATGTTATTTTTAGCATTGCAAAATGTGTGTATCTTCAGATTTAGAGACCAATTTCTTTTTAAATGCATATTTAGACTGGACTGACCCTAAAATTATTGTTTGTGCACCCTAATACTCCAGCAGGGATCATGACTTTTTTCACTATATCCAAAGGAAAGCCTTTGAAAAGGAACTTGGGTGGGCTTGTGACAACTCTGTTTGGACTAGGCACCATGCATGTTGTGATTCAGCATAGAAGATCCCATTGTTTAGGGATACAGGTCTGTGGAAGCCAAACTTACCCTCCTGATGGTATTGGAGATTAGTGATTTCCCTAAAAGGTTGAAAATTCCCCTCTTGGCCAGGAAATGGAAGAGTCTTTTATGATTGGTAGGAAGGGCCAACTCTTCTTTCAGGGGAGTGTGTACTCTCTGGTTCAGGAATACCTTGTTTTATATGATGATGATGGTTGGGGACAAATCTAGTTAATAGTTATAACCATAACATTTTTCTTTAGCATGATAAAGAATCTATTTCAAACCAATAGCCAACATAACACTTAAAATTAAACACTTGAGGCATCTTTATCAAGTTGGAGTAAAGCAAGACTCTTCATTCCCATTAGTATTCCTATTATTGTGGAATTTCTGACCTACACAATAAAACATGAAACAAAACTAAAAGTTATAATTACTAGAATAGAGGATTTACTAGTACCTAGAAATGTCAAAAACACTTAGCTGGAAAACCATCATAGTTTGTAATCCTCAGCAAAGCACCTGAATATAAGGCAATTATCCAAATATCTGAAGATTTCCATTGCACAGGCTTTAGGTAATTAGAAAATATAGTGAGAAGAAAAGAAATTCTATTGATAATAGAAATAAAATCCATGCATCTTCTACAAACCAACCTTTCTAAGAAATATGTGGAGTTTCTATAAAGAAAGTGATAAAAAACTTTTCTAAGAAATATAAAAGAACTGGACAATTCTGTATATGAAGAGACATACCATAGTTCAGGATGGGAAGGAAAGGTTTTGCTAATAATGTATATATTTTAGTTCATCTTGCAATGAGTTTCAAGGGATTACAGTATAAAACTTTTGTTTTTCGTACGTTGCTAAGAGTAGTTCAGGGTGTAGAGTAAGAGTTTAGATCAATATGAATGAATTGTATTTTTATGAGGCAGGAGTCAGGAAATAAACAAGGAAGGGAATGTTTCATATATTTTATAGTTGTACGTCTGTTCCCATTGTTCTTTCATTTAGAATGCCATCCCCCATCTTCCTTAGCCATTTCAATCTTCCTTTCCACTGAAAGCCCAGCTCAATACATCTTCCCTGCACTACTAAATCCACAGCACTTGAAAGTTTCTTGGTTCAGTGGTACTGAATTAGTGGTGCTGTGTGTACCATTCATTTTATATGTCTTATAATCAGATGCCATATCTTGTATTAATTATCATATTATTTGTAAAAGCATTGTGCAATGTATAAGAAGTATAAAGCATGCATGAGGATGATATAACCAACTTCAGAATAATGCTTACAAATGGGGAAAGAGAAGATTTAAGTATGGTAAAATGCTACTGTTTTAGTTTCCTCTGGCTTCTCAAGCAAATTACCATGAAATTGATCAGGTTAAACAATGGGAATTTATTTGCTTATGATTTTGAGGCTAAGATAAAATCCAAATCAAGACACTGTCAAGGTGATGTTTTCTTCCTGAAGATGTGACATTCTAGGGCTGGCTGCTGGCAATCTTTGGTTCTTAGCTTGTCACATGGCAAAGCACCTGGCAGCCTCTCTTGGCCTCTCTGTTCTCTTCTGGGTTCCATTAAATTTCAGCTTCTTGCTTCCATGGCTTGCTCTCCCTATGTCTGAGTTTCATTCTGCTTATAGAGAACTACAGTAATAGGATTAAGACCCACCCTGACTGAGGTGGGCCACACCATAACTGAAGTAACCTCATAAAAAGGTCCTACTTAAAATGTGTTCACACTCACAGGAATTAGGTTTAAGAAAATGGTTTTTATGGATACATACTGATTCAAACCACCAAAGTTACTCTCTGTAAATCTGGGTGTGGAAACATGGATGATTGTAAATACTCAATACAAAATTGTTGGTTATTAAACTATCATTGACAAGATCAGTTCTGCAACTTTCTCCCCAAGACTATACATATTCATTTGTAGGTGGACAATCACCAGTTCGCATCAAATGTGGCTGAAGCAAAACATATAATAGATCATCAAAGAGTTTAAACAATCTTTTGAAAATTAAGGCTGGAATAAAATATTACTTAAGAAGAGCTAGTAGCCAATAGGTTAATCCCTTTCAAGTGTCAGCTAATATTGAGGGAGTGAAGAATAAGCATCTTTGAAAATTCTCTGGAAAATCAAACTTTGATGTGGAAACTATATTCTAAGGGTCAAATAAATTTATTTTTAGGAGATTATTATTTTCTACCTGTTTGGCTCTGACAGTACAGTGTAAGGCAAGACTCTTCACTTTCAATAGGCAAGATGGAAAACTTGTAGGCAGTATAATATTCATCTTTTTAGTACTACAAGCCATAAGCTTCCAACATGAAAGACATTAGAATATTTGAATTTTTTCAGGGATCAGTGGTAATAACCTAGGTAGGAGTGAAACTAAATTTGGAATTTGGGGCCAACTACAAGAAATAGCCAACTACAAAGCTTAAGGGCATAGAACTCATAAGACTGTTCTCTGCCATTGATCCTGACACCAATTGCAAATTTGGGAGGTGGTGGAGGATTGCAAAAGTACCCTCAGGTTTGATGATTCACTAAAAGGACTCATAGAACTCACTGAAAATTCTTATACTGTAGATTTGTTATAGGAAAGATACAAATTAGAGTTGGCCAAGGGAAGAGATGCATAGGGCAGAATCCAGGAGGGGTCCAAATGCAGAGCTTCCAATTGTCCTCTCCCTCTGGGGTCATGGATGGTATTATCCTCTGTATTAGTCAGCCAAAGGGATGCTGATGCAAAATACCAGAAACCGGTTGGTATTTTTAAAGGGTATTTATTTGGGGTAGAAGTCCACAGTTACCAGGCTATAAAGCATAAATTTCTTCCCTCACCAAAGTCCATTGCCATGTGTTGGAACAAGACAGCTGCGGATGTTTGCCAGGGTTCAGACTTCTTGAGTTTCTCTCTTCCCGGGGCTGCGTTTCTCTCCGGGCTTATCTCTTCTGTTTCCTCCACAAGGTCAGCTGTAGACTATGAGGCTCTCTAGGCTTTGCTTCTCTCCACAAGGCCAGCTGTGAACTCTCAGGTGAAAGGGCTCATCTCTATCCCGGGGCCTTCTCTCTTTCCTCACAACCAAGCTCTCTTACTTCCCACGGCTCCAGCTCAAGACTCTAACATCAAAACTTCTCCTTCTGTCCTTTGTCTTGCCTTTTATATTTGATTCCCACCCCACCAAGGGGTGGGGCTCAACACCCTACTGAGGTGGCCCAGTTAACACCCTAATCATAACTTAATCATGCCTAGATTAGCAGACCAGTTTACAAGCATGATCCAAAATCTATTTTTGGATTTCATAATTACATCAAACTTCCAAATGGCTATACTATCTTTGGCCATGATGTGTGGCAATTCTCAAGAGTATTGCCAACCTGGAACGCTCACCTGAAACTTTGGTGACCAGAGTTTTTCATTGGGGTTCTATCACATACAGTCTATGTGGCTCACATTTAGTCTCCAGTCACTGGAGTCACAGGTTGGGCTAATACCTTTAGTCATAAGTTCTCCAGAGGCTGGAACTGATACCACATTGTCCAAATCCCCCATCATAATTAACATTGTTAGACTTTCCAGTGATCAAAGGCCTCAGGCAAACAAAGACACTCCTATCAAGCAGGGCATTTCAGGAGTCTAGAGATCACCCAGTAGCTGATAGCAAAGGTCAGACCTCTCTTTGGGTAAGGTTAACTCTTCATTACACAGCCACTGAATAGAAAATAGACAATTTACCTCTATAAAATGGAATCCTAAAGTTAATGTATCATCTCTTCAAAGCAACAGGGCCCTGGCATTGATTGAACACTCCATTTGGATTGGGCACTGAGTTAGGCTCCTTTTTTGTATTATCATGCTACCTTTAATAATAACTCTGTGAAATATTAGAATCCTCATTTTAGAGAAGAGGAAACTGGGGCTTAGAGAAGTTGAATACATCAAACTCAGAGAGACCCACCAGATTTCAGAAATGTATATATATGAGTTCTTTTTTCTTCCCCACCTGGGGACAAGCACATCTTTAGTCATGTATATTTATTACTTGTTTCGTAATGAACACAAGAGTTTTCTGAATGGGTGCATTCCTTGATCCCACAAGAATTCCATGACAATCCAACCCCGATTGTATTTCATAAATGATAGCAGCAAGTCAGGAGGAAAGACAGCTGTAATATTCAATTGTCTGTAACCAATGTGCTAGGAGTCACCGTCTTTCATGCAGACGGTGCAGTTACAGTTTTAAAATGATATCTATTACTACATTAGAAGCAACCCATAACGGTCCCTTACAGAATGTTTGTCTCAATTATGATTATTTAATGTCATTATACCAAATTTCAAAATATTCATATGGTAAACAGACATAAGCAAAATACTAGATGAGTAAGAGCTCATTTTCAAGTTCTAAGAAGTCAGTTCTTCATTTTCTTGCTCTCTTTTTATGTATTTATTTTTAAAAAACCTCCAACTTCTAGTTCCTATGAATTACAGAGTTTCCTCTCTAAAGGAAAGGCTTTCTTAAGTTCTATTAATGAATGTAAAATTCAACCAACTCTAGAACAAATTCTCCAATTTTAGGACATATCCCTGAAATGGCTAAGTTGTCACACATGTATATTTTTAATGATCTTATTGTGAAGAGGAAAAAATATATATGACTCATACATACACTGACATGCTTAAGTTTCTCAGGTTCAGCCTCTGTGTCAAGTTCTTGTTCAGGGCAATTTTAAGCAGCTGAGTAATAAACCCACAAAGAAAGAGTTCATGCTGGAGATGCTGACAGACCCTTAGCTCCAGCAGTACCAGCAGGCATGGCTCTCAAAGTGCAACCAACCACAGGAGACAGCGACATGGATGTTGGAACAGGTCCTAAGTGTTTAGACGGAACTGGGGATTATCTTATTCCACAATGTGGTTACATTTGTGGCTTCCAACTATTTATTAGCTCCTTTGCTATAGGCACAGGGCACTGTTATAATGATATGCAAACAAAATAAAAAAATAATTAGCAATATCTTTTATTGTTCTAATTTAGCATTATTAAAACAACACAATATTGCTTTGGAAATAGTGGTAGAAAGTAAATCGTCTTAAACAGAAATTAAGTACCAATATGCAGGCATATTATTATCTACACAACTTGGCTAGATTGTTTTCTGTATCCCTGCCATGGGGAAGCCATGCATATGAAAAAATAAAGAAATCTGGAAAGATGTCTGTCATTCCTGGAACTGCTTTATCATTTGTAAGATCTGAAGGCAGAAGAAATTAAAAAGTTTATTGAGCCTTTCATGTAGCAGGTGAGCAATATTTGTTGTTAGGGATTCAAATTAAGTGAACAAATCAAAGTACTGAAGCACCCCCTTAGAAGAAGCTTTAAGAAACCACAAAACTAATTCTAAATACTGACTCCAGTTTTAGTGTTAAAAATATGTCACCAACAAAAGAAAATAAAAGGATGGACAAAGTAAAAGTGGTCAAAATCTTGAATTATCTTTGGATGTGGGTGCTGAAAACATGGGGTTTTATTGTACTACTTTATTTCTATTTTTGTGTATTTTTTAAGTTTTAATGATAAAAGCTTTTTTTTTAAATCATCATCTCTAGTATGTATCGTTTTATGATCTCATTATTTTCCATTTTTTCGGGGCACTTGTGTTATGTTTAATTCAAATAGATCTACAAATTCTTTCACAAAATCTTCCATTGCACTTAAATTTTATTGTATTTCATATTGCTTTAAGTGAGTGCTTTGGGATTTTTTCTGCAACTGCAATATTTGTATAGCATCGGGGTTTGCCAAGTATTGCTTACGGCCTGCACAAGGAAAACAGCTTAGTAGCACTCCCATCCGTAAAAATGACCAACTTGTTCCTTTCTGAGAGTGGCACAACCATTTAAAGCTGTCAAAACCCTTTGAAAGAGGGCTTAGAGTACTGCACGCATTGAGTTACCTCTGATGTGAGTTAAGCAGAATAGTCAACACAAAGGATAGGTTTGAAGGAACTTGGGAGAGATTTAGATTTGAAGATGTCTTCGTAAACCAGGAAAAGCTATTGAGACCCCTATTTCACCTGTAAAAACCTCTGTTTTAATCTTCTTAACTCAAAACGAGTTATCCTAAAGGTCTATAGTCATTTAAAGTTTTTTTTTTTTTTAAATGTACTTGGTGCAAATTATCTATTCCAAATCCAGCTCTTAAAAATCAAATTTAGTTCCTTAGTAAGAGAAGGCTGCTGACCACATGCCAAGAATACTCTTTCTTCAATTGTTCTTCTGCGGCTGTGCACTGAGGGTGAGGGGATCCGTCCCTCCTGGGTGGCTTCGTTGGTCCTTTCTACTTCATACACATGAGTCACGCTCCCTCTCTTCCTGAGTCTCTCAGACAGACACCTGATTTGCTGGGTCTACTGGACCACTTTCTTGCCAAACTCTGCCCCAGATGAAGGCTCTTTTCCTGTTGGGACTCCACTCATGCTCACCATCTTCACTGTGTGTACTAGAGTCACAATCCAGTCTTGCTGGATTTCCCTTTTGACTCTTTCATACCTGCCTGGCCCTGACTGGATTTTTCCACACTTCCAACTTCCCCTTCCCTGATTTCATTTCATTCCCAGCCTACTCCCTGTGGAATACTTTCTCCCCTTGCCAGGGGCTAAACTCTGATAGTACCCATCTGTATGGTATCCTATATGGAAAAAGCCAGTTTTACTAAAAATGAGATAGCTATGATATCTGTAATTTACTTAATTTTTTTTCAGCCGAAAAAGTAGAATATAAATATATGTGCTAATTTCTATTTGCACCTGAAAGATGGTGATATGGCCTAATTAGGAATTCCCATGACAGGGTGATTGGCTAGCATTTAATCAGAAGGCCTGCTTTACACAGGTGGCTACTCTAAGTGCTTCAGCTATCTTCAGAACCGATTAACACAAGAGACTTGGCAAATTAGCATAATGAATGTTAGGAATAGGTTGTCAATGGTGAAATTAGTGGATTGTTCATTAGCAAAATAGATATTTGAATTGGGCTTTTATTATTGGTGAACTTAGTGGTATTCAAGATATTGCAGGAACACTCTCCTCCGACACTGGGCATGTACAGGAGCTAAAAACTCAGTAGGTCATCCAGGCCTGACCTTTAAATAATCCTGGGTCTGAGGTTTTTTTGGCTTCCTAACTCCAATAGAGAATGAGCTGAATTTTGAAGATATAAAATCTTATTTGTTTCATGTAAAGCTTTTATTGGGATT
>JAQZBX010094042.1:0-12077 GCA_029593785.1 Cabassous unicinctus | reverse complement strand
TGTGTTAGGCAGGAGCTCAATTGCTTGAGCCACATCCGCTTCCCTAAATGTCTTTTTTATTTGTGGTCATGAATGGGTGTTTTGGCTATTTCTACATGTTAAGATAAACATAAGATTATGTACTATAATCTGCTAATGTGGTGAATTACATTTATTGACTATCAAATGTCAACCTTGATCGTGATATATTACTCTTTATATATATACAGTTAGACTCTCTTTGCTTATATTTTATTTAGGATTTTCGCATCTTTAATTTGGGGCCTTTAATGTTTCTTTTGTATTAGTCACTTATTGCTACATATCAAATTGCCCCCAAATGGAGTGGCTTAAAATGATAACAATCTTATCTCTAATGGATTCTTTGGGTCAGCAATTTCGACAGGGCATAGCAGAGAAGGCTGGTTTCTGCTGCACAGGGCCCGTGGCCTCAGCTGGAGGGCTCTGAAGGCCGGGAGCTAGACCTGTATGAAATCTCACTCGCATTCATGCCTGGTGGTTATGCTGGCGGCTGACCAGGGCTTTCGGCTGGAAGAGCCACATGTGGTCACTCTATGTGGCCTTGGATTTCCTACAACATGGCAGCTGGTTCCAAGAGTAAGTTCCCTAGAAAGAAAGGGGTGGGGAGAGGGAGAGGGAGGGGAGAGAGAGAGGAGAGAGGAGGGAAGACGCAAGCACCAGGCGTAAGCTATAGCCTTTGATACTCTTTGGACCTAGTCTCAGGAATCATGTGACATCACTTCTGCAGCACCTCATTGGTGAGGGAGGACACAAGACTTTCTAGCTCCAAAGGGAGGGAACGGACACCCCAACTCTTGCTGAGAAGGGTGTCAGTCTCACTGTAAGAAGAGCACATTGGATGGAGTAAAAATACTGGTGTGTCATCTTTGGAAAATACACCCTGCCCCCACCTTTCTTGTAACGTCTTTATTGGTGTTAAGTTTCAAGGTTATGTGCTGCCTCACAAACAAGCTGGAGAATATTCCCACTTTATTCTGTGGGCAATTTGTATACGATTGGTGCTATTTCTTCCTTAAATGTTTGGAAGAATTTATCAATGAGGGCACCTAAGCCTGGTGATTTCCTTTGGGGAGTGTTAATTACAGATAAAATTCTTTAATGTATGTAGGACTATCCAAACTTATATTTCTTCTTGGTCAGTTTTGGTAAGTTTTATTTTTTGGAATTTATCCATTTCAATTAAATTTCAAATTTACTGGCATAAAGAGGT
This sequence comes from Cabassous unicinctus, assembly GCA_029593785.1. Lineage (NCBI taxonomy): Eukaryota > Metazoa > Chordata > Mammalia > Cingulata > Chlamyphoridae > Cabassous > Cabassous unicinctus. The sequence goes on along the minus strand of JAQZBX010094042.1, from coordinate 10,846 downwards.
GTTCATAATATACTTTATCAATATTGGTCATGCCTGTAGAGATGTCCCTTTTTTTATCCTCACTATCGCTTTCTGTTTTCGTGATCAGGTATGCTGGGTATTTAACAATTCTATTATGCATTTATAAAATAAACCTTATACTTGGTTGATTTTTCACTATTACATGTTTATTTTCTATTTTATTATTTTCAAATATCTTTTATTTCATTTCTTGTACTTTCTTTGGGTTACCTTTATTGTTTATGCTTTAGCCCCACAAGATGGATTTTTAGATCATTTTTCTATCCTAAAAGGATGTCTTTGAGACTATGAGGTTTCCTCTAATCATTGCTTTAGCTGCATCCCACATGTTTTGATCATTCATTTTCATTATTATTTCAGTTCAAAATATTTTCTAATTGTCATTGTGATCTCTTGTTCAACCCATTGGTTATTTAGAAGTGTAGTTATTAATTTACAAAATGTGGGGATATCCTAGTTGCCTTTTTGTTATTGATTTCTTGCTTAATTCCACTGTGATCAAAGAACATATTCTTTTAATTATATGAAATTTGTTGAGACTTGCTTTATGCGTCAGCATATAATACATATGGTAAATGTTCCACATGTAACTGATAAGAATAGGAATTCTGCTGTTGGATTTTAGATTGTCCTATATATGTCAATTTGGTCGGGTTTATGAATAGTGTTGTCTAAATTTTCTGTATGCTGACTGTTTTGTCTGCTTATTCTATCGGGTATTGAGAGAAATGTGTTGCCTCTCACTATGATTGCTACTTTGTCTCTTTCTCCTTTTAGTTCCATCCATTTTTACTTTATTTATTTGGGGATTATGTTATTAGGTTCATAAAACTAGAATTGTTATATCTTTTATTAATTGACCCTTTTATCACTATAAAAGGTCTCTCTTTATCTCTAAAGAGATAAGGCCTTTTTGCCATAAAGTCTCCTTCACCTAGTATTAGTGTGGTTTGGCTATGATGCGCCTAGGTGTGGTTTTAGGGTTCAGTGAGTTTCTTGAATCTTTTCTTGATGGCTTTTATCAGATTGGGGGAAATTCTTGGAAATTATCTTTTCAAATATTAAATATGTTTAATTCATTTGTTCTTCCCACTCTCGGACTCCAATTGCATTTACATTGGATCTTTTAACTGATTCCCATATGTCTTTTATCTTTTTTATTTTTTCCTTCTTTCGTCTCTGTGTGTTTTAATATAGATATTTTCTAGTCTCTTATTTTCCAGTTTATAATGATCTATTCAGCTTTGTCCACTTTGCTCTTAACCTCACCCATTGAGCTGTTGTTTTTAGTTCTGGTATTTTTCAGTTCTAGATTTTCCATTTATTTCTTTTTTGTATATTCCAGCTTTTTGCTGAAATTCTCAATCTTGCAATCTAGTTTCTTAAGCAGACTAATCACAGTGTTTTTTGAAGTCTGAGTCTGATAACTCCAATATTTTTATCACATGTGAGTCATTTCCTTTGTTTTTTCTCTTGTTCCTGTTGCTGGTGGTAATTTTTAAATGTTTTGAACACTGTATGAAAATTTGTAGAGTGTCTGTTTAATGTTACCATCCCCTTGAGAGGGCTCACCTTAGGTTCTGGGGCATTTAGGCGATGAAGAGGTGGTCTTCACCCAAACAGGACCCAAGCCGAGTCTAAGCTGGGGCTTGGTGCTGCTCGGTCCTGCTTCTTCTCTGATTTGCCCTCATTCCCAGGGTATAGCCCCCTTCAGGGTTGAACTGAGACGGTGTTGTGTTTTCCTAGGTCCCTCTGGCTTGGAGGTCCCTGAACTCCCATGTTTTTTCCCCCACAACCACGATTCTGCTGAAAGTTCTGCTCAGATCCTCAGTTTCCTAGCAGCCGCTCCCTTCTAGGCTCATTCTGCTCAGGAATTGGCAGCTTTCTCAAAGGGAGCTGGACAGTGCGTTGGACTCGCTTCTCTGAGCTTCTCCTCTCCTGGAATTTAGAGCCTCAGGTCCTGGCTGCCCTGATAGCCTCCAGGTTTTGTCTCCCCACCCTCACGAGTCTTCCCAGGACTCTGATTAGCTGCCACTTTCTGCTGGGTTTTGCTTGGCTTCCCAAGCTCTTGGAACCTCTGCCTCGAGGGGAAAGCAGGGTAGGATGTCAGCCTCCCCTCAGTGAGTTTTCCTTCTCTCTGAGACCTTGGGCCCTCCAGTCCTGGCTGGCTTCATAGCTCTCCTATGCCTTTAAACTGATATTTTTGGCATTTCAGCTTCCTTTTCTTCTTGCTGGGAGACCAGGAAGGAGGCCAGGCAAGAGGCAAGACTGGCCTTTTCTCAGCTTGAGGCAGTGGCGATGGCAGAAATAGATGGCTTGAGAGAGCTGCAGTCATGATGATTTATTACATGGCGGAGAAGGAGTCAGTGATGAATACAGGGTGCTTTCTCGGTGATCCTGGGCACATCTCACCAGCGCCAGGCTGGTGCCAGCCCCAGCTCAGGCCTGGGCAAGCCTCTCCTCTGGGCTCCTAAACCTCCTCCCTGCACACCCTCCACCGCAGCCCTGACCATTTCGTGGTGACTGTTTACCTCCTTGTCCATCTCCCCCAGCTGGGAGCTGCAGAGGTCGGGACTTTGCTCGTCTCGTGTTCCCAGCATTGCCCAGCACCGAACTGGCTGCAGGTCACCAAATGAATGAATGAATTACAGAAATGGGGATTTGTGTAACAAGGAACTGTGGCAAAGCCAGTGCCTCCTGGGTCCACAGGCAGCTAGAACCTTCCTCTTTGCCCCCCGCCCAGGCATGAGAGGGGCAGAGAGGCTGAACTTTTGGCTGGAAGGATCCCAGGGTCATTCCCAAGGTTACCTCCTGGCTATTACCAGCCCTCACCCACTCCTGGCCAGGCCACATTCTCACTCCCTTTCCCCTTTCTCAGGTCAGAGGGTGTGGGTGCCGGCCTCTCCCAGGAAGCCAAAAGATAAACACCAAGTCTCACGACTTTGCCCTTCCCCAGGCCTCACCCTGGGGCGCAGAGTCAGGGACCACAACCAGGAGAGCCTCCCACAGGCCTGGAGCAGCAGCCTGCTCCTCCCCACTCCCACCGGGCCAGCCTCCTGGGCTACACACTCTCCTCTCACCTGGTCAGGTGCAGAGGAGCCCACGGAGCAAGCCCCCATGCCCCTGGTTGTTTTTTATCTGCAGGCTGAGGGCGTGAAATGAGCTCACAGGGGCAGAGCCAGCACCTTCTCAGTAACTGTTAGTTGTAGTAACTGCAGGCTGGAGATTTTCTGAGAGCACCATGGATGGGTCCGGGTGGGCAGCGAGGGCTGGGAGATGGGACTGAAGGATGTCCTGGCCGGGCATTGGCTCAGGGCCATGGGCTGGGGTCTCAGATGCCAGGTGCTGCTTCCTCCTGTAGCTCCAGCAGCCTCTGGCTCCATTGCCAAACTCGTAACTTACCTGCTGCCTCCCCCAGACCCTGGCTCCCGGCAGACTCCTATTCACCCGTCGAAACTGCAAGACTGTCTCCTCTGGGAAGCTTTTCTCACACCCACCACCACCCTCCCGGAGAAGGTATTTCTTCCATGGCACATCTTCGTGCCTTGATCTCATGCCAGGGTGGGCTGTCATCTTCTCTGCCTCCCGCCCTTGCCCAGCCTTCTAGAAGGGCTAGAGGGGAACTGGAGAGGGAAGGACTCACTGAGCATCACTGGAGATCGGGGACCCCTCCAGTGAGAGCAGGGGTGCAAACACCCCCTCCCCCTTTCCTCTCTGCTCTTCCAGCTGGCTGGGTGCCCGAGCAGGTGCCTCTCTGAGGCTTAGTCCCTGCCTTCTGAATGATGGGTGGTCACTCTGTCCCCAGGGCTGCTGCGAGTGTCCAGTGGGTCCTGGTAAGCCTTGTCCCCACCGTGACTGGGCAGACCTGAGTGAAGGGGTGGCCATTGGGGCTTTGGATGCAAACAGCCCCCCATATTTTATAGGAAGCCTATCTGGGGGGTTCTGAGACTCGACAGCACCCCAGCCGGGAAGGGGGCAGGGGCCCAGGGCAGCCAGGTGGCCGGCGACACAGGTAGATCTGGTCCCAGAACTGCCTACCTGGATGCCCGCAGCTGGCACTGCCTGCGGGGCTCTGGGCACCAAGGCTCTGTCGTGACTAGTCTCTCACGGCGCCTGCTCCCCGCCTCGCGAGCGCCGAGTCGACGTCCCAGGTGACCCTCTGATGAGCTGAGCTGGGGTGCAGGTCCATGCCCTCCCTGCCAGGGGCTTCCCTCGTGGAAGATTCATTCAGTGGTGGGTTCACCAAGATGGGTGGGTGCCCAGGTGCCCAGTAGCCCTCAAACAACAGATTCCACACTGAGGCTCTTGACTGGAGCAGTTCCAGGTTCACCCCCTGGGCCAGAGCCAGAATAGGGAGCTGGGTTGAGCATTTACAATGGGGCCAAGGAAATGGGCTGGCAGCACCAAAAACCTTCTAGAAAAATGTTGTACCTTCCTCGCAGGGACTCTCCACTGGGCACCCCAGTCCACAGCTGCCCCCCCGAGAGCCTGAGCTGGGTCCCTGACCGGTCACTTTCCCCAAGGCCACTCGCGAGGCCCTGTGCCAGCTGCCCGCCTCACACGGGGCATTGGCTGGGGTTCCCAGCACAGAGTCAGAGCACACTGGTCCCTAACGTTAGGGGGCATCGGCAGGTCATGCACACAGCCCCAGGCCCGTGGCACTGGGTTTGGACGTTGCAGGAGGAAGGTCCTAAGTGTTCCCAGCCCAGTGAGGCCAGTGGCCAGGAGGCGGGGCCATATGCGCCCACCCCAAATCTGCTTCTCCTCAAAGGGCCTGGCCCAGCAGCCTCAGGCCAGGCATAGTGCCCAACACCCAATCCACGCAAAACCTTCGAGGGTCCCCACAGCTCTCAGGTGAAAACCCAAAGACCTCAGCATGCCTAGAAGGCCCAGCAGCTCTGGCCCACCTGGTGACCACCCAGAACCCCTCCCCCTCTTGGCTGAGGCCACCCTGAGGGTTTTTCATCACCTCAAATACATCTGAGGCCCGGTGTGCCTCAGGGCCTTTGCACAAGCTGCTCCCCCGGCTGAGAATACCCCACCCCACCCTATTCACGAGTCTGGTTGGTTCCTGCCCACACTTAGGCTCTCACATAGAGTGCCCTCTGCTCAGCCTGGCTGGGTCACCTGTTAGCTGCTCTCCGGGCTCCCCACTCTTCAGTTTGTAATGGGACGTTATCAGTGATGACTGTTTGCTGTTGTCCTCAAGGGATTGTAAGCTCTACAAAGAGCTAGTTTACCACCGTATGCCTCTGACCAGCACCATGCCTGCCATGTAGTTGGTGCTCCATGACTGTTTGTTGAATGACTACATGAGGGACCCCTGGCTGTGACAGGCTTTACTACCTGGGGATCTGGAATCCAGCCTGACTCTGCACTTTACTCTTTAGAGTATTCGGACAAATCACTCTTTTCCCCCCGAGCCTCAGTTTCCCCTCCTGGCAAATGGGGTTATTCATCTTGGCCCATCTTCCCTGCCTCAAAAGATGGTGATGAGGCTCAAAATAATCTTACTTGATTCATTCATTCAGCCAATATTCATGGAGCACCTACAACGTGCCAAATGCTGTTTTAGGCAGCGAGGACACGGCAGTGGACACAGCAGAAGACAGAAGTCCCCGTCTCCATGGGGTGATGTCCTGGTGGGAGAGGCAGGCAGCAAACAACCAAACGGCGGGAGAGAGTGAGTGCGTGGAAAAGTAATAATGAAGCCGTCAAGGTGGCCAGGGAGTGGGGGCAGAGGGTGGCTGCGTGGGGCAGGGAGGGCTCTGTGAAGGTGCTTTGTGGGCAGAAGCCTGCAGGGGGCGCTCCTTCCAATCTGCCCGTGTAGCCAGGTGTGCCACGGACTGTGGAAATAGCTGCAAAAGGCCAAATGTGAACAGATGTGGAAGAGCCAGGGCAAAGCTCAGAGGCAGGAACGGCCAGGAGCGGAACGCCGGGGGGAGGCTGGGCGGAGAGGCTGGAGTGCCCTCCGAGGGCTGGCGGCAGCCCCTGCCAGCAGCGGAGCCCCCGAACTTTGCCCAGGCGTCTCTTGCAAGCAGATTTGTACAGCACAGCCCCAGGACGACTTCCGTCCCTTCTGGCCCCAGACTCCCAAGTCTCCTGGCGAGGAGGACAGAGGGCCACCATCTCCGGATCCCACCCCCCAGCTGCTGCCCCATCTAGCTCAGCAATCGGGGCCGCATTCCACCCAGACAGATGGAGAAACTAGAAGCAGCCCCAGCTGCCGCCTGGGCTTCAGGCCCCTCCAAGACACCCAGGAATTCATCAGGTCAGAAGCAGCTGCTAAGGGTACCCAGGGGCTTAAACACCTTTCCCTGGACCCATTGCCCAACAAGCCCCATTTCCTGCCTGGACAGATGCAGGCCTGGAGAACTGAGGGGCTCCCATATCTTGGACTCCCTGGAGCAGCCCCCAGCCCACACCCACTTATCTCTGCACTTAGCCCAAGGAACAATTCAAGGTCAGGTTCTCCTTGGCACTACCCTGAACTGAGCCCAGCTCGATGCAGACCCTGCCCAGGAGGAGTTCCCAGCTCCCTCTCCCTGCTGCCGACCAGCCCAGGGGCTTGGTCAAAGAGGGGTTGCAGGGAAGGAGGCCTGGGGGCCGGCCCCTCCCCTCCCTCCACTCTGGTGAGTTCCAGAGGGGCTGGCCTGGAGGGAACCTGCCCCGTGACGTGCCAGCTGTAGGACGCCGAGCAACCCACTTCATCTTTCTGAGCCTCGAGTCCTCATCTGTAAGATGCTCTCTTGCCTGCATGGACGTGAGGGTCAGACGGGGTCCAGCGAATCCCAGACAGGACTGAGCCTGGGGAAGGGCTTGCGACCCTTTCGCCCACTTGGGGTGGGGGTGCCTGTAACATTGTCCAGGGCTATTTTTCAATTCAGGACTTTATGTAGAAAATACAAAGTGTGTTGCATTGCCTTGCTCCAGAATAAGAATTTTGTATATAGTTCACTAGATCATTAACTGAAGTATAATACAAAAATATGCCGTAACCTACCCTATATCGTGCATAGATACATGCAGTAATATGTAAAAAAATCCATCATGGGGTTCTGTCTCCCCTCCCCGCTAAGGTTCTGGGGAAACCCCTTCGCTAAGAGAATGACTTCCAGGTCAAAATTGGGGCCATGCTATCCTATTCTCTGCTGCAATTGTCACTTCCTGCACGTGCTGGACTCTGAGTGGGCTTTAGAGATTTGAGCTCTTTGGTGGACAGAGTCATTTCCAGAACAGTCTGCACTGAAAGCAACTGCCCCAATGCACAGAAGTCTTGAACACTTACACCCAACATCCAACACCAAAGCAAATGTTAGTGACTGTATCAGTTAGCTTGTGCTGCATAACAAACCATCCCTAAACTCTGTCGCCTAAAACAACTATTTAGCTCATGATTCTGTGGGTCGCCTGAGCAGTTCTCTGGGTCTGGGTTGGCTCAGCTCATTCCTGCTGGGCTCTTGCCTTCATCTGTGGTCAGCTAGCAGGTCGGCTGGTGGCAGAGTGATCTAGCACGGCCTCACTCATCATCTGGCGGCTGGCAGACTGTGGGTAGGGGCTCCTCTCCAGCAGGCCAGTTTGGGCTCCGTCGCTTAGTGCTCCACCCAGAGGGCAAGCCCGATGCACACGTGCTTGCCAAGCCTCTGCTTGCACCCCATTTGCTAGTGTGCCCTTGGCCAGAACCAAGTCACTCGGCCAGGCCCAGAATCAGTGTTTGAGGGAACTACCAGGATCAAGGAGAGGGGTGGGAGAGAACACGTGGCCGTTTCACAATCGACAAGAGCAACTCTTTCTATCATGAAGATGCGGGGATCGGAAAAGCGGGAGGAGGGCAGTTCTCCCAGGTGGCCCTGTGTGAGCCATTTGCGGCTTGACGGTGATGGTGGGGGTCAGGGGAGTCGCCTACTAGCACCCCTACCCAGGCACCCTTAAAAACCGGCCAATCCCACTCCGAGACGGAGGCCAGGCCTGCTAGGTGTGCGCGTCGTGATGACTGGGTCCCAAAGGCCAGCAGCAAGGACCTGGGTGCCTCTTGTCCCCTCCCACCCCATGGGTGCCTCCCCCCCCGCCCCTCCCCTCCCCGCCGCTGCTAGAAGGCTGGCGAGCCTCCACTTGAGGAGTGGGACGAGGGCTGCACCGGGCTGCACGTTCCTGCGCCCTGCGCCGTGTGGGGTTGAGAACGGGGGGTGGGGGGGTGCACCTTCTCACTCCACAGCCTGCCCCCCGTCGGCCACTGCTGTCCCAGACCTCGCTGCTGTCTCTCCTGACTCGGGGTACAAGGGCTGTGGGGTGCTGAGGGAGGGGCCTTTCACCCACCCACCTGGTCAGCAGACATGCCCTGAGAGCCCGCCCTGGACACTAGGGTAAAAAGTGGGTCTGAGATCCCCATCCCCATCCTCAAGAATCTAGTCAGGTAGAGAGAACCACAGAGAGCCCTGGCCCAGCACGCCCACTGCCCTAATGGACAGGGGCCGAGTCCCTGCCTGCAGGGGTGAGGGGAGGCAGCGAAAGGCCCGTGAACCCTTGACCTGAGACTCGAGGGATGGGAGGGGGCGGCCTGCTGGAGAAGGCAGGGGTCAGCACCTGAGCGGCCCCAGGCTGCAGCAAGCACAGGGGCAGCTGGAGCAGGTGCCGTGGGGGGGGGGCGGAAGAGGAGGCTGGGGAGGCGGGTGGGGCTGCGTGCCAAAGGACTTAACCCTTGCCGGGGGGCGTCTGTGCTTTATCCTGGAGAAGGAGAGGGGGCGGGGGACCAGGGACGACGACGGTCAGACCTGTGTGTTAGAGAAACCATCCTGTTGGAGGTGCTGCAGATGCACTGAGAGACCGAGGTGGGTAGACCAACGAGGGGTGGTCACGCTTCACTCACTCATTCACTCACTCGTCCAGTGTACGGGGGTGAGGCCTGCACTGGGCACTGGGCACTGCAGTGGAGGTGAAGCAGAGGGAAAAGGGGAAAATAGGAAGGAAGAGCTGGTGATGGGTGTCCCTGAATGCCAGAGACTGGAGGGCCCTTGACCTACAGGTTTTTTGCAATGGAGAAACTGAGATGCAGATGCAAGCGACGGAGCAGCTGCAGCCCCACCAGGGCAGTGAGGAGTGTGGTTGGGAAGGTGGGCTCTGCTGTCTTGCTGGCTACCTCTCACACTCCATGACCTCGGGTGGGGAACTTGACTGCTCTGGGCTGAGTCTCCTTGTTTGTAAGGGGAGTCTGTCCACTGTCCTTCCATCCCAGGGTTTGGGAAAGATACATAGAGATTATGTATGTAAACTGTGCCTGGCATGCACGTGTGCACCTGGCACATATTAGCCATGGTTGTTACTGTTATAATTACTCAAACCCAGGCCTCCTGACCTCAGCCCTGTGCATTTTCCTCTGCCCCATGTGACAGCTCCCTGCAGTGTGTGTTTTCAGGGCACCAGAGAGTCTTCCTCTCCGAAACTCTCTGTCTCATCTGCCTTTCTAGGGACTCTGAAGTTTCACTGTTAGAGATGGATTCCTTTGAGAGTACAGCTTTCTTCATTAGTAAACTGGAATCATGATCATCTGCATCCCACCGGGTCCTCATGAGGATTCCACTCGATGGTACGCATAACACCCGCAAAATGCCGCAGGGTTCATAGAAAATACTTATGAAATACTAGCGTTAGCCTGCCATATGGAGATGGAGAGCCATCTACGGACATCCAGGGTGCACCTGCCAGGAGGCAGCAGACAGTAAGGTGTGAGCTCTATGCTGGGTCCAGTCCCACCTCTGCCACCATTTAGTTTCCCCATGCCTCAGTTTCCCCATCTTGGAAGTGGCCATGATAACAGGCTCCACTTCCAGGGCCCCTGTGAAGAATGAATTAACATTCGCAGAGCCTTTGGAAGAGCGCTCATGGAGCAGCTCCTGGAGGGACTCGGCTTTAATGATCATTTCATTATTATCACCACTCTTCAGAAGCGCCCCTTCGTTTGTTCCTCACTCCTTCACTGCGAGTCACTGGGTCATGGTGCTGTATCGGACCCAGCATGGTCTCCCAAGGAGCCCCCAGGCCCAGGCTGAGACAGCAGGAGCCCAGGGCTCAGAGGGACCCTTCACCCAGGAGTCAGGGGCGGCCTCCTGGTGGAGGGGGAGCACAGGCATCGTGGAAGCACGGACAGTTCTTTCCTCGTTCCAGGACCTCAGTTTTCACCTTGTGCAATGGGTAGGAATAATGACTGCCTTTCTTCCACACGCCGGCACTTGGCGCCAAGGGATACAGGACATAGTGGGAATCAGACACAGGCAGGAGGGAACCTGCGGAGGGAGGAGGTTGGGGAGGAGCCAGTGACCTCCATGTCCCTTCCTGCAAATCTATAACCCAGCTGGGATGCCCAGGGTCCATGCCCAGGGGGAGACGGGTAGATGCCGTCTCCCGGGGCAGCAGGCAGCGTGCTTGGAGGCCTCGGCTCCGCAGGAGGGCCACCCGCACCGGCTGCCTGGGAAGCCAAAGGGCCCCTCTCAGCTTCACCTAATTTCCACCAGGCAGCATCCTCTTTAGAACCCACCTGGGCCAAACTGCTGAATTTTTAAAAGGCTTAGAACAAAGAGGCACCGATGATTCTTAATGTACCCCTCAGGCGTCCTGCAACCCTGCAACGAGGCAGCCCCTCTCCTGCTGAGAACAAGCCAGGGCAGCCTGCAAATGTCTGCAGGCGGGCGTGCACGTATGTCTCAGCCAGAAGCTGGAGAGCTGGCTGCCAGGGCTGAGGGACAAAAGTACAGCTCGCAGCCCAAGCATCAGACCCTCGGATGCCATGGAAGACGTCCTTATTTCCAACAAGCAGTCTGAAGCTTTTTGA